>CAUYPK010129575.1:0-115083 GCA_963574355.1 Loris lydekkerianus | reverse complement strand
GACACACCTGGATCCAGCAACAGGGCTGGGGGTGGTGTGCACGGTTATGGGAGTGCCTGGTGCCCAGTGACTTTAGCACAGAGAGCCCAAGGCTCCAGCAGTCTCTGGCCAGGAGAAGGGCTCTGTGCAGAGGCAGGGAGGGCTCCAGAGGGCACACAGCTACCCGAGTCCCTGGCCAGATTAATGGGCTAGTGTGGAGGCTGGGAGGACACAAGAGGGAGGATGCAGGGTTGCGTGGCTCCTGCAGTTCCTAGTCAGGGAATGTGGAGGCCCGGTGGGTGCAGGTCACCCATCAGGGTCGCTGCACAGCTCTTATTGAGGTTTGGGCAGTGCTAAGCCCAGGAGTTTGAGGTTGCTATGAGCTGTGACATCACAGCACTCTACACAGGGCAACAGCCCAAGGCTCCAGTGTGCCAAAACCATCTCACTCTGCCCCTAAAGATTAAGGCTGTGAGGCAGCTCACTCTCCTCTTTAGGCTGCTCAGTCACTAGGTTACTTTGTCCCGCCTGATCCTTGCTCTGGGACCCTGAGGGCGGAGCTTCCCCGGGGCAGTTCTTTCACAATGGCTTACTTCACCCAGCTCAGTGGCTGATTCTGGGGCCCCAGACAATGCCCAATGTTCTCCACACTCCTGCTCAAGCTCTCCTCAAGGCAGCTCAATTGAGTGCCAAGTCCAAGGACATCAAAACAGTTCACAGGTAAGGCCTTTCCGGTTTGCAGTCTCACTGCTGCTGGTACTCATGGTTGCCAGTGTGATTAGGTCGATTGAACACATGCAGCCACTTGCCAGTTTTCCACTGTTTTTGTCCTCCTCCTGGGGTCCAGAAGTTTCTTGCTGGCTCCCTATATCCTGAAAGGGATGATCATAGGCAGATCCCACCAACCAGAGATGCCTGGAGTCTCCCCAGACTCACCGTACCCAGTTACAGGGAAGCTGTTACTGGGCCGCCATCTTTCCTAGAAATTTGGAATAAAATTTTCTTGAATTCTAGTTAATATTAGGATTCCAGCTTTCCGATATCAGTATGCTGTGTTTAAGATCTTGAGAAATAAAACCGAGTGAATCACCGAAGAAGTACCTTTAGCCATACAAACTTCAGCAAGAGGAGGAGAACTAATCTGCTACCAACACATACCCTGCTCTCAAATTCAAGGTGTCTGGTAAACTGCATAACCTCAGTGAAATCCTGAAAGTCACTTTATTCTTCTTTAGTATTAAAGAAAATTTGCAATAGTATCTTCCATACATTTTTCATTAGGCCTATTGCCAGCTGGAAACAAGGGCACTTTTCAGATAAGACTTTGGAGACTTTGGGAGGTATAGTGGGGAACAGGGAAATTGTTATTCTGTGGTACAGAACATTAAAAGTTTGTTAAATATAAGACTTCAACAATGTGACAAGCTGTTTAAGCTTATTCTATCTGTTAAGAAGGTACTGATTTTGCTACTTTGTTACCTTCTCATTTTAAAATGAAGGTAAAAGCTGGTTACTCTAGCTTCCAGATAGAAATAGGGACCCAGAGTTGGCAGAAACTGTGGAGAACATCTTATGTATATATTGAGATTAGCTCCTTATTGCAGATGAGAGAATTGAGAGCCAAAGACTCAAGATGACAAGCTGTTACACAGTTGAGCCGAAAGTACTATCTGAATCATTTATGCTCCATTCATTTGTTTCTCTGTCAATCACTCTGCCACTGGGTTGTGATGCATGGGATATTTGGAGTTATATTATGGAATGACTGTCTTCCATGTTCTTAGATACAAAAATGCTTATGCAAGGGCAGTTTCTCTTGTTCCCTAGCATGTAGTGATAACAAGTTATTTACATGAAAAATATGTGTTCTTTCCCTCATTGTTAAAATTTTCATTTTATCATGTCCATATTGTGGCTATACTATTAACATGCATTATTTAGATATTGAATGCTGAAAATCTGAAAAACACAAGTTTACTTTTCAATGTGACTATTAGTATGAGGGAACGTTGAGGTAGATTATCCAAAAATCTTAAACAGGGAATGCATTTTAAGGGCTTAGTGCTCAAAAATGTATCTTCTCTTTTCTGTGTCATACAGGTAACAGTGGCATTAATGCTGTTTTTGTTTTCATTTTCTTCTTTTTTTTTCTTTTTAAGCTACATGTAAACTGATGAACAGAAAGACAACCAGGAAAGGGACTCTGGGCCACTAGAAGTTACTGCAATTCAATATATGATACCACAGTCCAATGAGTGTATAGGCCACCCAGAAATAATGTAGAGCTTATTGCTTATTAAAGCACATGGCCATTTACTTTGACCCTTGACAAACTCAATTCTTCAAGGATTTTCCTCTGTCTTTTTTCCACCCTTTTGACAGGTAATGATTTCAAAAGATCTATTAGTTATTATATGCGTAATGAAAGTGCAAAGCTCGCTATCAGGGACAATAGGCTGCATTTTTTATTTGAGACCTCAAAGTTACACTGTGTCATAGGTACCTCGAAGGTCGTTGAGGACTGTTTCCTATCTCATTTCCCTGGCTGATATTAGCAAAGTTACTTGGTTAATACACAATTATTTTATTTTCTTTTTCTCTCTATCTTGAAGGTCAGTTTCTTCTTCCATAAGCAGGAGGTCAATGATGTCCTCTAATCTAATGGCTTCCTTCCTATTCATTATTGTGCACTTTGTAAATTGCAGTGATATATAGAATAATAAAATTTGGCTCATTAGTTTTTTTTATTATAAAGCATTATAAAGATAAATGTTTAAAGTATAACAACTTTAAAATATCAGTCATAGTTCTATCACCATTTTTATTTTTGTATATTTTCCTGCACATAGATAACACTTTTTGTATAATGGCAATCAAAGTATAGATACCTTGTTTAATATTTTAATGCCTTTACGTAATTTGATGCATCAGACACATCTATTTAATGTATCTTCAAAGGCTGGACTTTTATTTATTATTGACAATGATGCAATAAATATTTTCATGAAAATAGTTTGAAAAGCTTTTGAATTATCTCCTTGGGGTAAAATTGTACAATCAGAATGATTAAAAAAACAAACAAACAATACACAATCATAGGGAATTTTCTATAATTTCTCATAGTAATTTTCAGACAGTCTATACAAAATTATAATATCACCAGCTCTGAAATAAAGGTGATAATTTTATGAGACTATTTTCATTCATTATGACCATTTATGTTCTATTATAAAAGTTTTGCTGCTTATGCCAGGGTATACTTCTTTCCAATTCTTTGATATTTTACAATAAAGAATGTTTTATAATATTTACTCTACTAATTTTTATTTTTTTTCATGAATTTCTCACAATCTTATAAATACTTGGAACTCACATTATTTGTGAAAATGTTTAAACTACTACGTTAATTATATTCTTTCTATTTTAATTTCATAAAAGTTTGAAAACTTTGTGTTTAAATTCACAAGCTATGTATTTTATGATTTCAAAGCTAAAAATTCATTATTCTTTACACAGATAATAAATATTCCTTTTATTTGGAGAGTGTTTTTAAGTAGATCTCACAAATGTTTAATTTTATAAGGAGTTCATCATGATGCATAGTGTTATGGCATCAAATCTACCTTTGATATTTTTCTCTATTTCCTCAACTTTTTATTCAGTATTCCCAAGGTTAAGTAATCCTTTAATAATTTAAATCTATTATTTAAATAGATACTATTTTGAACTTCCTTTGGAATTCTCATCATATTAATCAAAACTTACACTGAAAATTGATTGTTTTGAAGTATCTTTAGTAGATAAAACATTAAGAACCAAAGCTGATAAATTAGTTGTTATCATGTATATATATTTTTTATTGAGATCTATTGTAAGGGAAGTTTAGGAGAATATATCATAGGCCTTTGAAGGAATGGTACATTGTTTAGGCTGAAGTGTATGTTTAGTATAGAATCTCATGTAAGTTGTGTTCTTATCTGGACCTTATATAATTTCTACCCATAATAACCTTTATAAATTCAATCCTATTTTTCTGTCCCCTGCACACTTTCCAGCTCTCATTTATTTTAGGTGGGATAAATTGGTGGATTACTTGTGATTATCCTACTGTTTTAAAGGAGAAAAACAGAAGAAAAACAATGAAATATGAATTCACCTATTGATTGTATTATTTATTCTAGGTCACATAAAATAAAGTGTTTTTCTTTATTTTTGTTTAGAATGTTTTGATGATGATACTTTTTGAAGCAACCTCCTAGGTGAAGTTCAGACTTCTGGCATGTCTCACAGTAAAAAATGGTTTCTCTCCTTCCACCCTTCTCATTTCTTCTGCTGTAAATCTTGCAATCCTTTCTTGATTTTTTTTTTTTAATTTTGCATTATGAAGTGTGTCTTCCCATTTAGCCTTTCCTTGTGTCAGATAATGGTCTTCATCTCTTTCTTGAATTTCCATTCCTTATGTTGCTCACAAGCTGAGTGATGAGTTTTCTCCCATAGGAAGGTGTGTCTGCATTTTTTTCTCCATTGTCCTTATCTAGTGAGTAATGGATGTAGCTGTTCACAACTGCAACTTTCATCAGCCAGAATAAGTTTCTCCACTATTTGTCGGACCTCCTTGTAAATCTGTAACATCCACAGTCTTGATCAACTCTGTCTACTGTTATAACTGGCAGTTTTTCAATTTGAACAGGCTGTTTCTTCTTATAACCAGTGATCAACTGTGATTGAAAGCCAAAGACTGTGCTCTGCACTGTGGCCGTCTCTTGTCATGGAATGAGGGGCACATCAACAAACACAACAACAACAACAATGCAAATATCCCAGATGTTTTCTGACATCAGAGCAGAACAGGAAAATTATGTCATATGAGGTTCAGCATAGGAATAGAATTTGAATTAAATCTTCCTTAAATTTTTTTCTGAAAATTTCTCCACAGTGTCCATAAATTTTGACCTTAATGCATTATATGTAAGCATTATGGTTTTGTTGTATCTTTTTTTTTTCATTAGTATTCATACAGGAACTTTACTGTGGTTAGCATAAATTAATGCTAAATCTATTTAACTTTAGTTAATTTTATTAGTTAGTCTGCCCATAGTTTCTCATTTGGTCTTTTGGTATTTTGCTGGTATTTGGGGGATCTATTGTTAGTCACAAATTAGTAGGATTGTTTTTAACACAATTTGTACATTTTCTGTTATTTTCTTTGATAATTTTGTTGTTCATTAGTAGATTTAAGCTATAATTATTATGCATAATGCTGATGGAATGTTATCTTATTTGTTTGCAAATGAAATTAATGAATCTCCTCCCCCCCCTTTTTTTTTCTGCAGTTTTTGGCTGTGGCTGGGTTTGAACCTGCCACCTCTAGCACATGTGGTCAGCACTCTACTCCTTTGAGCCATAGGTGCCACTCTGAATCTCCCTTTTCAGATATACTTTTGAATACTGCACAGTATTATGTTGTTCCTTTCAAATTTTATAAGATTTTTAGTGGGAATACCATTTTAGCATCATTGGTGATTAAATTATTATTTAGTAATTTATACCATTTCATTATCACTCAGACTCTCTTGAACCACAATTATATTCCACTTATCTTTTTGCATATTTTTGATATAGAATTATATATGGCTTGAAGCTTCTCACTCTATTTTCCTTTTCTGCTGTCTTTTACAAAATAAAAACTAGGACTATTATTCAGACTATTATTCTTTGAACCTTGTATTCTCAATTGCCAAGTTTTGAATCTGACAATAGGAGAGTGGGTGTGTGTGTCTAACTAGACCTCAAAAAAGGTAGAATGCTTACACTCACTCCAGGAAATCCCTTCATTCTCTATCTGTTTAATCTCCACTCCCAAGAGGCAAGCACTGTTCTGATTGCTATCACATGCCTGGTTTTGCCTATTCTAGAGCTTTATGTAATTAGATTCACACTGCATGGATGCCTGTGAGTCAGCCTCACTTTGCTCAATGCTGGGCGATTCACTTATGTGTGTATCCATGGTTTGCTTACATTTGTTGCTTACGTGCATTCCACTGTTTATCCATCCTCTGTTAAGGCATGATAGGGTTGTATCCTGTTTGAGGTTATTTTGATTAAAACTGCTATGGAAATCTTAAGACAAGTTTTCTTGGGTGTGCATTTTTTTTTTTTTTTTCATATTTAGGATAAATACCTAAGTGAAACACATGCCTATTTAACTTTTCCTAAGAAGTTGTACTGCTATTTTACGTTTTTTGCTACAATAGTTGAAAGTTTCAACTACCCTACATTCTTATCAGTACTTTACAAGTGTGACATTCTTCAAACATATTATAGATGCTAGTGAATTTTGCTCCCATTTTGGTCACATTCTATACGTTGTACCAAAAGATATAAAGAAAAGAGTTGTCTGCTCTTTTTATTCACTAATATTTTTAATTTTTTCATTCCTTTTTTTAACATTAACTCCTTTTTTTTAACAATTAAAAAGTTGTATTAACACACAAAGTGTAAAAATGTACTTATGCAAGTCTGAGAATTATTGTAAAGTGAAACCCAGAAGTCCTCTCTTCCTGCCCCTCAGTCAGTATGCTCTTTCTTCTCCCCTTCCGGGGAGGACTATCACAGTTTCTAACCCTAATACTCAGTTTTGACTGATTTTAATTGTAATGGGATTTTTTTTTAAGTTGTCATTTATGTTTGACTTATGCCATTCAACAACTGCTTTGAGAAAATGATTCATATGATTACCCGGATCTATAATTATCTGATTTTAATTTACTTAATTATCCCTTTATTTATCTGTTCTACTGATGATGAACATTTGGTTTGATGTTATTATGATGAAAACTTTTATAACCATTCTTAAACTTTCCCTTGGTGCGCACATTTCTGACTCATATATACATAGCATTATAATTGCTGGTCAGGATGTTCCACTCAGTAGATAATAACAGAGTGTTTTACCAAACAGTTTAACTAAGTTGCAATCTAAGAGCAGGGTTTATGACATCCACTTGCTCTGCCCCTAATGAACACAAGGTATTTTCAGTCATTTTGATTTTAGTCACACCAATGAGGAAATTTACATGTCCCGAAAACTCTTCTTTTTCAAATGTTTATGTCGTAATTTCTATTTAATTCTGTTGTATACTTTTTTCTGCTTAATTTTTAGGAGTTCTTTTATATTTCCCTGATACAAACACTTTGTCATATGCATTGCAAATATCTTTTCTAGCAGGGTTACTTGCTTTTTCAGTGGCTTAGTAAAGATTTTGATAAATATTGCAAAATATTCTCAGTCATTATTTCTTCAAAATCACTTCTTCCCTGTTACCAAATTTGGTTGACCTTTTTCTTTTTAGGAGTTGGCAAACATTTTTTATTAATGGCCAGAGAAAATATACTTTAAAGTTCAAGCTAATGGAAGGGGAAGGATCAGTGACATACAAAAACAAACCGTCCATGACCCGCCCCCCACTAACCCCCGGCTATGCAACCCTTGTAAGAGCATTGTGCATTATGTATGGTTTATGACAGAAATTGCCCATGGGTTAAACTTGGCATGTGGGCTAATCATTGCCAATCTCTGACCCTCGGTGCATGCTGCTGTTTATCACTCTCAATTGCTAATTTCTATTTTGTTATGCCTCCGTGTTTCATATACTGGTTCCCCTACACTACATTTTTATTTAGCTATGCCAAATCTTAACAGATACCATCTGTTAATTTTAAAGCTTAAAAAATTTTTACATTATATGTTTTCATTTCTAGAATTTTTTCATTTAGCTCTTTTATAATAGTATTCAGTTTTAGTCTTCTAGCAGATATTAAATTTGAAAATTTATGGCTTATAATAATTCCGTTATCAGAAACCTCATGGGCCTATTTCTTCTATTTTTCTTCCTAGTTTATTGATGTGGCCTAGGTTCATACGCTTGATCAATTCATATGCTTAGCAATTTTGAGGATAAAAGATAGTATTTATGAAAAAAATATTTTAAACTGAATGTGTGAATTAGGATAGTATCTTTCCATAGAGAGAACATGTTTGTTTCTGGTAGGGTGCTAGAATCATTAGCAATATGAATTCACTTAATCCAGTTTTAGAGATTGAGATTCAAAAGTGGGCTTTCATCCCTGCAAGGTCTACTTGTGTTTTATCACAGTCAAACCAAAGTGTATTGCCTCGGGATATTGGCCTGCCAATAATGCTGAACAACTTCTCAGGGTCTCTCCTGAAAGTGCCCTTAGAGGAAAATGCCCCCTTACAGCTTTGCTTTCATACTGGATTTCATTTAATTTTTGACACCTTTCTCTATAATTCTTGACTCCAGTGTTAGATCTATAGTGCCTTCATACAGAAAGTCTTTCAATATTTTCAAAGCTTTTTCGGTTGACCTCAGTGTGTAGACTAATTCAGTTTACCTTGCCTGTCCTTATCAGAAGCAGAAGTCTCCAGTTTGATTTTAATTTATGCTCATAGTTTTTAACAAAATTTATTTTCTAGTTAAGCTTTAAGTTCATAGCAAAACTCATCAGAAAAAGCAGAAATTTCCTAAACATCTTCTGCCCCCACACTGCACAGCCTCCTCCACTATCAATGACCTGGGGCAGAGCAATACATTCATTATAATCAATAACCTACATTGACACATCATTATCACCCCAAATCCACAGTTTACATTTGGGTTCACTCTTGGTGCTATCTGTTCTATGGGTGTGGGTGAAATATAATAGTGTCTTTCTACCATGGTATCATACAGAACGATTTCACCTAAAATATTTCTAAAATTATTCTGAAGTCTGACATTGCTCTGTCCATCTCCTTAATTGCTGGCAATTATCAATCTTTTTATGTCTCCATAGCCCATAGTTTTGCTTTTACCAGTATGTTATAGGGTAAGAATGATGTAGTAGACAACTTTTCTAGATTAGCTTATATCACTTAGTCATATGCATTAAGCTCCACATCTTTTCATGAATTAATAATTACTCTCTCTTAGTGCTACTTGAGAGTCCACTGATTGAATGCATAACTGTTATTTTTCATTTATCTACCTGAGGGCATCTTGGTTGCTTCCAAGTTATGTCAATTATGCTGAGAGCTGCTATAAACATCAGTGTGTAAGTTTTTGTGTGAACAAAAGCTTTCAGATCGTTCAGACAAATACCAAGTGGTGTGATTGCTATATCATGTGATGATAGTGTGTGTAATTCTATAAGAAGCTGCCAAACTGTTTTCCAAAGGGCTGGACAATTTTGTATTTCCAACAGCAATGAATGAGAGTTCCTGTAGCTCTACAACTTTACCAGCATTTAGTGTGGTCAGTTTCTGGATTAGGGCCATTCTTGTTATCTCCTTGTTTGATGTGCAATTGCATAAGGACGTATAAAGTAGAACAACTTCTTGTATGCTTACTTGCCTCTTGTATATCTTTTTGGCTGAGATGTGTGAGTCTTTTGTCCGTTTCTAAGCAGGTTATTTCTTTACTTATTGCTAAGTTTTAAGAGTTCTTTGTATATTTTAGATAACAGGCCTTTCTTAGATGTATCTTTTTCAAATATTGTCTCCCAATTTGTGGCTTGTTTACTCATTGTGATTCTGTCTTTCACAGGGCACAATTTTTTTTTTTTTTTTTTTTTTTTTAGAGCACAAGTTTTTAATTTAATAAAGTTCACTTTAAAAATTATTTCTTTCATGGGTTGTTCTTTTGTTGCTATATCTAAAAAATCCTTACTGTTCTCAATGTAGATATTCTCCTACGTTATCATCTAAGAGTTTATAGTTTGTCATTTTATATTTGGACATATGATCTATTTTAAGTAAGTTATTATAAAAGTATAAGTTCTATGTCTAGATTAATCTTTTTTCTTATGTCTATTTGTTCCAGAACCAATTTGTAAAGTCTTTTTTGCTTATTGTATTTTCTTTGCTTTTATCAAAAATCAGTTAACTATATTCTTGGTGACTGTTTCTGAGCTTTCTCTTCTCTTCCGTTGTCTGTCTTCAGCATTACCACACTGTCTGCATTCCCGTAGCTGTAAAGCAAGTCTCTAAAGCCGGGTAGTATCAGTCCTTCGACTTTGTTCTTGCCCTTTAATGTCATGTTGGCTTAATTTTTAAAATGTATGTAATAAAAGTATTTATTAAGGGTTATAGCAAGTCTAATATATGCTTTATTTCATTTAAACATTATAAAAGTGTATGAGACAGATATTAAATCCTCTCAAGTTAAAGACAATGAATTAATACTCATAATTCATAAAGGTCAAGAAAACTTATAGTAAGCAAAAAACCTGAGGTTTTCTACCCAATTAATCTCACTCCAAAATTCCTAGTTTTAGATTCCACTCTTTTTGCATCCTTTCTTTTTTCTCCTCTCTGCCTCTCTTCTTTCTCTCTCTCTTTTTTTTTTTCTTCTGTTCTTTCTTTCTTTCTTTTTCTTGACCAGGTGTTGTTTTAAACAGTAGGCAGAAGCAGTGGCAAAAACAAGCAAAAAATTCAAATCCAGCCCTTTTGCAGCTTATGGTCAAGTGTGTGTGAGGGAGGGTGGGGATGAGGTGATGGGTGAAGGGTTGTGGGGCAGAGGAGGACAAAGCTAGAAACTAAAGTAGAAGACTCTATAGTATTTTAAATAGTGGTAAGTCTTGTGTAGAAACACAAAGCTAGTAGAAAGGATGAGAAATACTGGATGGCAATTGCAATTTTTTTTTTTTTTTTTTTTTAGAGACAGAGTCTGACTTTATCACCGTCTGTAGAATGTGGTGGCGTCACAGCTCACAGCATCCTCCTATTCCCAGGCTTAGGCAATTCTCTTGCCTCAGCCTCCCGAGTAGCTGGGACTATGGGCGCCTGCCACAATGCCTGGCTATTTTTTTTTGTTTCAGTTTAACTGGGTACAGGTTTGAACCTGCCACCCTCGGTATATGGGGCCAGTGCCCTACCCACTGAGCCACAAGCACCACCCCGCAATTGCAATTTTAAAAGGGAATGCCTCCACTGAGAAGAGTTCCTTACAACAAACATCTACAGAGTCCTACTCATAAGCAAGGGAAAAGCATTCTAGGCAGAGCAAAGAGCCAGTGAAACTGTTCTAAGGTAGTATCATAGTTGGATTGTCTGAAAAATAGAAAAAAAATGCTAGTGTGGCTGGACCAGAATGAATTAAGATGAGAATAGGAGGAAGAAGTCAATCATAAGGGTAACAAGGGTACAGACATTGGAAAATGTGTGTCGGGCCTGGGTCTGTGGGACAGTCCCCTGCGGAGTGTCTTCATCTACTGGGAGTGGCTCAAGCTTCTTAGGAGACGTGGTCCCAATTTCAGCAATGTTCCATAGTGTTTCTGTTTATTCTTCCACAGAGTTTTTTAAAACCACAAACTGCTTCTCTTAATGTAACTGTGAAACATCTTCTCATACCGCCAGGCTCAGCTTCACTCTATCAGTTACACTACAGACTCTGTTTATCCAGTTTGACTATGAATATATTAACATATTAATATGTTCATATGACTTTGTTAACTTATTGAATGACTGGGATAAAAAATATTGACCAAATATAAACATTGACATTGAAGCTTAGTACATCCTGTGTACAATGTGACAGAACCCATAAAGGGAAACCTTTGAAGTTTACCTGTATAAAACATTAAATTTAGAAGGTTGAGTGTCTTTTGTGGAGACCAGCCTAAGAACAAAATTGTCAGAGGGTGATGGGTATGTGCATGTTTCCAGGTACCTAGCTGCTAACTGAACATCAGGGGTGGTGTAATAACCTATGAAGGATGAGGCTATTTCCTAATCAGAATGTGGAAAGTTGCAAGAGAAACCACTCTTACTTTAAAAGAACGATCTTGGTGATTACAGAAATCATAGTTGTTGTTGTTTTGCTTGTAACCCATACGAGAGAGGAGGATAAAAACCCCAATAGTAACAAACTAAATTCCAGAAAGTTATGAATCTTCATTGGAGCAGAGGCATCCGTGGATATTTCTCATCCCTGGCTAAGTAGCAGCAAGAGGACAAATCCAACAGAGCCTGGGGAATAAGAATCTTGCTAAAGCTTTAGGAAACTTTTGGTAGGAAAATTCCAGCCACACGTAAGTCAGCTAATTCTATCCTATGGGCTATTATCTAGTATAATGTGCTCTTTGCTATGATAAAGACTGGGAGGAAGAAAGGAAATTTGTGTGATCCTTCTGCTGGGCAGGTATGTGGACCCTTCTGGAAGAAGAAGGCAAGTCCTTCCACAGGCTGAGGCAGGGCAAGAGAGCTGAAAGAAATCATCTGAGGCATTGCAGGCCTTTGATGAGAGTACGACAGCTATCTTCTAAAGACTCAGAAAGCTGGAACAAGATTGGAGAGCAAAAAGGACTCCCCAAGGACATTCTAGATAGCTAGGCATTAAAGCAATTTGAAAGCTAGAGAGGTGGCTTTAAAGTGAAAGGGATTTCTTAAACCTCACCAGTGCTCAGATTCAAATATTTGCTGCAGAGGCAAAGTCCTGTTTTCCACAAATTGTCTAAAGCTGTTGGTGAGTTGTATCAAAGGTGCAAATAAGCCCTGACCCAACTGCACTCAAATCATATTGACTCAGCGTCCTAAATCAGGTGGCCTTTTTCTGGAGGTGAACATTTTTTACTACAGTGATGAATCATTCCTGTTGTGTTATAAATGTTGGAAAGTTGTAAGCTACATAGGCATTTTAGAATGCTATAAGGGTCAGTCTACAAGTTTGGGGGCCTTTACATGTTAGAATATTACTCCCTTTGTCACCTAAGTACGGGTAAAAGAGAGGGATGTAAGCCAATAGCGTCAAGGAAGAATGAATGCTTCGTCCATTGGAAAGAAGTTTGAGTTTAATTGTGTTAAGTAATTGGCAACTATTGTGGAATTTTTGAAGATAAAAATATAATTATATCTATACCATTTAGTTTTGCTACATAGCAAGCCATACCAAAACTGAGTAACTTAAAATAGTTTTGAAAAGGAACTAGTTATTTAGTTTACACATCTATGGGTTAGCTCAGCTTGATGGCTCTTCTGTACTGGTGAAACTTTATATCTACTGGTGATAAGTTTCTATTAGAAATCATATGTGGTAAGTCAAATTCTTTGTGATTGCTACATAAATGGGAAAATGCTTATGCTGAAGCAAAATCTTGATTTTTTTCTGTTTTAACTGGCAAGCTTAGGAAATGTTAAAGCTTGAAAAAGCATGTAATTTCAGACTGTTTAAAATTGAGGTTCGATGTCATTTTATTGTGACATATTTCCATTTGCTACTTTAAAAAAGTTTTTATACTAAAATTATTTCAGTTAAATGAACAAAAAACTTTTTTTAAAAGAAAAAATAAAGCAGTGTAGACATTGAAATGGGGGATTGAACAGATGTGTAAATGAAAGTTCATCTCAAAGAATTTTTCTCTCAGTTAATTTTCTCGGTATTGTCCCTCTTTGACAGAAGAGTCATTAACTTCTTGTCACTTGGAGTAAATAGGTAATTAGAAAAGGCTAGTAGAAACTGTAAATATTTTTCTACTTTGTTTCATTTTTCAAAATTCTAACAAGCTTGGGCTGAGATCGCTGAGAACTGCCCACTGCTCAGGTCAGTGTGGCCTATTCTGTTTTGAACATTGCCTCTGTGGTTTTGCTTGACGTGACATTGAGCGAGACCAAGAAGGCAATCAGCATCCAACAGCCATGGTGAGCATCAGTTACACCTAGTGGCAGAGTAATTAGCAACTATACATACAATTTTGTGCGAAAGAAAAGCAAATCTGTGATTCCCAGTCCCTGTATAAGAATATCTATGACTGGGCCCTCCTCACTGAAAATTTTACAAGTCTGTATACCTTACTGATGGTATATAAAATCTGATAATTAAGTTTGTACACTCATCCTAGAGAAAGTACTATGGTCAACAGATGGTCACTTTGAAGGTGACTATAGTGATGTTCAACAATGAGGGATATAGCACTTTTTCTGAGCTGAGTTCTTGAACTTAATTGTCATTTATCCATCCTGAGCTGGTTGCAACTTTGGGCAATGGCATGATCTGGTCATTTATCAAAATCTGTAGTATTATACTCCTTTCTTGTTATGCACTGCAGAAATCTGACTTGGGGGGGGGATTAGAAAAGGCTTTTTCCATGATGAAGTGAATTCAGCATCTCTCATGACCATTTTCAGGATTCTATTTGGAGAAGTAGTCTGGGATACTGAATTTTCTTTGAACACCTGTTGAAAGATTTTAGTCAGCTCCAACTCTCAAAATTGAAGTGAAGGATCAAGTTTTTTTTAGTTTCTTGAGGATCTGTCTCATTTGAAGATATCAGAAATACTTTACCAAAACTCTAAAATTTGTTCTGATTTTTACAAATGCTTTTATTGATGAATTTACTCTATTAGATTGATCTGTTAAAGTCTATGCTTCATAATATGTTAATTTCTTGAGAATTTACTTTTATAGATATGAGAAAAGCATTTTTTTTAAACTAAAAAGTATTTCTTAATTTTTTTATAACCATCTATTATAGATTTTCTTTTTAATTTGGATATTTTTCTATTAAAATTTAAATGATTTCTCTTGATCCATTGCTTATACCATGAAGAAATCCTGTTCACTATTTCTTGTAATAATCTTTTGTCTACCTAACAGTCTCTTCTGTGGCTGTTTTTTTAGAAATACAAAAATTTCCATTCATGGATTTTTCTAAAGGCATCCTTGTTTTCATTTTGGCTAAGCTTGCCCATGGAAATGGAAATTTTCCCTTTCAAAATGTCAAATACCTGGTGATTCATCATGATGAAAAATAAAACAATAATTATTAAATATTCCATGTATGTTACAACATGGAGATGTGATAAACTTTTTCCGGCTTCATTAAACATAGAAAAACTACTTCTTCCTCGTGCTAAAAAGTACAACCTGAGCAGAGACACTGATTGATTACAATTCTCCTAAATTTAGTAACTGTGATTAAACATGTGTACCCTCATATTAATCTCAAATAAATAAATACATTTATTTATTCCTCGCACACCAGTCCACTAGGAAGTAAACCCATCGCTTATTGTAGCTGGTCCGCGACACATGTTTTCCGTTTTAAATATTGTACATTGCTATCATTTTAGTCTCTAATACCACTTGGGAAAATCTTAAGCACCATCTCTTTAGAAGTTATCTACATAAGTGTATTCCATTACTTTATTTTCCCCTGTGCTGTCTTTGCGTGAAGAAACCCTTTACAAAGTGAAGTGAGTACAAATTAGCAAGGTTTTTTTTTAATGATCTTCATTGAAGCATAGTTTATATATCATAAAATACATTAGATACAGTAATTATTAATCACCTTCAAAGTTTTCCTCATGAATCCTCCCGTCCTGACCAGGCCCCTAGCAACAACACATCATTTTTTTTTTTCACTTTAGATTAGCATTGCCTTGTTAATGAATTTCAAATAAAGAAATGTAAGGATACACTCTTGTGTGTCTGGCATATTTCCCTAATTATTTAAGACTTATAAATGCCGTAGTGTGATTCTATAGTATGTTCCTTTTAATTCTTTCATAGTACTTTCTTGTCTATATATACCACAGTTTATTTTCAGCTGTTAAGAAGATTTGGATTGTTTCTATTAAATAGTTTGGAGGAATTATTTAAAAAACCTGCTATGAGCACTCATGTGCAAGGCTTTTTCTAGACACATATTTTAATTTATCTTGTGTAAATATCTACAAATAAAACTGACTAGTCTTATGAGAAATTCATGTTTAACTCTGCAACAATCTACCAATATATGTTCCAGAGTTGTTATACACGTTTTATGTCATTGATATGTGGAATTGCAGCTACTATTTACCAACACTTGATACTGGCATCATTTTTCATTTTAGCCACTCTAAGGGGTGGGACAAGGCATACCACCCTGGAGGATAAGTACTTTTCATTTCTCAGCCACTTCCAATTGATATTTAGAAGTGCCTGTTGACATTATTTACCCATATTGAAATTGTCTTATTTTTGAGTCATAAGAGTTTTTATTTATTCTATCTTATGTATACTTTTATACAGTTTATATTTCATATATTATCACATAATATTTAATTTTCTTGTGTAATCTGTAGATGTAATTCATTTTCTTCAGCATATCTTTTGAAAATCGAAAAGCATTCATTTTGTAACATCCAATTTGCATTTTTTTCTTTACAACTTGTGTTTTTTTCTTTTTCTTTTTTTTTTTCCTTTGTCAATTATTTAGAAAATATTGTCCTCTCTAAGGTTGCAGACTTTTTTTGTGATACAATTTGATTTACTTTTTTTGCATGGAAAAATAATGTTGTTGTTTTTTATAATCAATACATATATATTTTTTCCTACTAACGTATCCTAGTACTTTGTCAAAACTCAATTTACACTCTATGTAAATTTATTTCTATGCTTCTTTTCAATCCCATTGATCTACATGTCTTTTCTTACTGTACTTTCACATTGTCTTATTATAGTCTGGTGGCAATTTTGAAATCTGGTGGTTAATGTCATTTAATCTTATTCAATTTTTTTTTTTTTCAACTTTCTCTGGGCTATTGTAGGACTCTTGCATTTCCATGTTCATTTTATCATCAACTTTTCTATTTGTATGAATAAGATTTATAAATTTTACTGGGATGTACCAGAATATATCAAAAATCTGGGGAGAAAATAAATTTTTAATAATAACGAGTCTTCAAAATCAAGTACATGTTATATATCTTCATTTATTTAGGTCATCTTTCATTTCTTTTAGAGCCATTTTATAGTTTTCAGTGTATATTTTTAAATGTTTTATTAAATTTATCCTAAAAATTTCATGTATTTTATAATATTTAAATTTTTTTTAATTTTACATTCCATTTTAAATCAGCATATACTGATTCACTAATATTCCTTTCTTTCTCATTTTGTACACAATTTATTTGACCTTGAGAAGTGATTTGGCCACTCTATACCATGGTTTCTCCATCTGTTCATGGAATAAAATGAGATGACAAATCTAGAGGTGCTTGTTTAATCACACTAGGTAGAAAATAAAGATGGAAATTTGTCCATTAAATTAATGGGGCAAGAAGGATGATTTTGTTTATTTATGGTATCTTACTCCCTTTTCTGTTATGCAATTTGTGACATAAATATAGATTTGCAGGATTAAAAAAAACATTTTTGCTTAACTTGTCCTGGGGGGGAAATATATATATATATATATATTAAAATCATTACATAACCACTGCAACCACACAAATTCAAATGTAACTGTGCTTCTTACATATATTTTGACACAAAATTTATAAAGTTTTAAATGTGGGCATGAGATCATAAGTCTAGAGTAGGATGTCCAGCTAAAAAGCATATGTATAAAACACGATATAATACAAATCTGTATGCTTATGTGTGTGAAATGTGGTTCCTATTCATACAGAAAGATGTTTTATTCAGTCTTCATTATGTAAGGAGTATGTTTTATCTAGCTTGCCTACCATGAATGTGAGATTTTTGACTACAATTGCCAAGGTTAATCTGGCTTAATTTTATCCATAACAGCATGTAAAAGTGATATATCTCAGGCAGCTTTAATTATACCAAATAGATAAAAGTTGAACCTGGCTATATCACAATCGTGAACGAACTGTATAAAATGTACTACGCCGGTAAAAAAGCAAAACGAGCTATAGATAAACATTATACATTTTGCAGCTAATGTGCATCTCCGACCACTTTTTCTTAAGGAATTGGGAAATCTTTGCCCAGGTGAGATTAAAGAAAGATGTACTAACGTTATGCTTCCCTGAGCCTTCTTTATTTCTTATCCTCTTTGTTATTAGCAATAAAGCTTAGAACAGAGATGATGTTGCCCTTGCTCACGACTGAAACACTAGCCTCTTTCAGATTGCTTTTCCTGGTACTTGAATCATTTTTAATCCTTAGCAAATACGTGTTTATCCAAAACCTATGTTTTTCTTTGTTTTTGGCATTTGGAGATTTACTACCAATATTCTTCCACTAAAATATGTTTTCTTTCCTTTGTACATTTTACTTATTTACATCGAAATAAAGATTTATTGAGTATCTACATATACCTGGACACAAGGCAGAAAGACAATACCGGGTAGAACTGACTTTGACCTGACTACAGAATCTCCTCATTCTGGAATTGGTCAACAGTAACCCTTTAACTAGAGACCTACCCCAGGTGATGGCAAAGATTTCCCAATTCCTTAAGGAAAAGTGGTTGGAGACACACATTAGTAACATTTTGCTTTTGTACCTGCCTAGTGGATGTTATACAGTTCTGCTTTTGTACCTGCCTAGTGGATGCTATACAGTTCATGTGCAATCTCTGACCCCTGCTTGGCTACATGAGAATGAAACTTAAGCTGGAATACTTTCTCACTAAGAGATGGAAAGCCCAGCCCACCTGTGCCAGGCTTATCACCTCGTGTGGGAATACCTTTTCCTGTTTCAGGCTCCATGAGTGTTCCTTATGGAGAACACTCCTCCGTGAGTGTTCTGCTTAAGCCTGTACGTCAGTAGCCTTTATGTCTGTCCTTAGATTTCAATATTTCAAACTCCAGAGGGTAGGAGATGGGGCTCTTTCTACTTGTGTACAGAAGAGGGGAGAATGCAAGCCAATTGCCCTGCACAGGCTGCCTGGGGGGCCTCTCAGCCAAGGGGATTAATGTATACTTTTTATTTTTTTTTTTGAGACAGAGTTTCATCATGTCACCCTCAGTAGAGTGCTGTGGCATCATAGCTCATAGAAATCTCAAATTCTTGGGATTAAGGGATTCTCTTGCCTCAGCCTCCCAAATAGCTGGGACTATAGGTGCCCACCACAACGCCTGGCTATTTGTTGTTGTTGTTGTTGTTGTTGCCGTTGTTGTGTAGCAGGCCCAGGCCAGGTTCAAACCCGCCAACCCCGGAGTATGTGGCCGGTGCCCTAGTCGACGACCTACATGTGTCTCCAACCACTTTTCCTTAAGGAATTGGGAAATCTTTACCAATGCCAATTTTTGGTGAGATATCTCCATTTATTTAGTAATAAAATAGACACGCAGTGATCTCTACCATATTGTACAATCAGATTAATGAGATGTAATTTTACCCTCTGGAACTTTATAAATATAAGATTACAGAGTCAAATTGCTAAAAATCTAAAGAATGGAAATCACATAGCATGAATCACTGTAGCATGGAGAAGCCGTGATCTATGACCAAAGTGTTGGAAGAGAAATGTACTAAAAGGAAGAAGTATTAAAAAAATTAACAGAATCATGACAATTGACAAGAAAGAAATTAATACAACAAAACTTTAGAGATGACAAACTATATGGTGCAGTTTGAAACTTGAGGTCCTATGGGTGTGTTGCTATAGAATATCCATTTTAGTAATCAACAGTTACAGAAAAAAAAAAAAAAAAAAAGGCAGATGACAGTTGTTAAACAGAACGCCATGTATTGGTTATCAATGTCTAGAAAGTGGAGCACCAGGCCTGGTTACCAAAGCCAGGGAGGGACTCTAAACACTTTTGCCATTGCATTTTGGCCTTACTGTCACCAAGGAAAACAAAATAGTGAAGCAGTGGATGGAATAATGCCTTATTTACACAGAGAAGAAACGAAGCAGAATGAATGTCAATAGTACACATTGATTGGCTCGGTGCCGACAAAGTATATCACCTTCCACACTGTAAGTGGGCATCAGCCAAATAGTTGAAGGCCTTAAGAACAAACAAAAAGGTTTTCTGAGGAAATATACTTTACTCAGAGTCTACTGATTGAAATGTTAATCAGATCTAAATGTGTAGCTCACAACTACATCTAGACTAATGCTCAGCCAAACAGTTGATCACCATAGGCTAGCAAAGTCAACACATTAAGATTTATAATTAATCATTTTAAGTTCCCATTTCCTATGTCTTGTGGTTTTTCCAGCTATTTTATTACTGATTCATACAACAGAGGGACTTAAATAGGGACTTAAAAACTTCGGGGGCCAGTAACAGTTATCATACTGTGTACAGAGGGAAAGATCTCTCCCTTGGACGGGGTTCTCTTATCCGAAGTTACTTTCTGTGCTTTCTCTTCAATATCAGTTCTGGTGGCAACTACATATTTAAAAGTCATTCTGACTATATGCATACCTATTCATACCCTGTTAATAATGTTAAGTTGGGGGTCTGTATCCTGTTGGACCCAATCAGAGAAGTATTCTGTAACTGGACAACATCCAAATTAGACAAACACACACTTTTAGTTAAATTATTTTCCAGAGAGAGAGGCAAGAGAATAAATGATGGAAGCACATAATGTCTCAAAAATATAGGTGTTGAGGTCTATTAACAACAGCAAAACAACAACAGGTAATCCTTACGATGCTTCCTGTGTGCTAGCATACAAAAGTCATCTTAAGTGCTTCACAAATATCAAGTAATTAATTTTCATAAAAAACTCACACAAAGATAATATTAATTTTTCCACTGGAAAAATGAAGGAATTAAAGTTTGAAAGGTTATATTTTATTTTTAAGACTTTTTTAAAAAAATTTCAGATTACTAGGAGGGTACTTTTAATTGGTTCACATACCTTGCGTTTGTTAGGTAGCATCCAAGTTGTAGCTGAGTCCTTCACCCAGGTGTGTGATATACCTCACATTGCACCCGCTAAAGTTTATTTTTAAAGCTACAAAGTAACATAGGAAACACTTGGAAGCTATGGTATCAGTTATTGTCATATCAATGTTACATAGCACAGGAATCTAGCATTTGGTGGATTATCTCAGGGGCTAATAATTATTTATTCTCTGTTATATAACCATGTGGTTTGGCAAACAGAGTCTGATTTAAGCTCTGGTCCCTCACTGAGAAACTGACTCACATCTGCTGCATGTGTAGTCACAGGCAGGACTATGGTAGCTTTCCCCCCATATATCAAGTCCAAGGACACATTGTCATCTGAAGTAACATCTTATGTTGAAACAAGTTACATGGTAAAGCTCAAAATCAAGGGACAGATCTACAAAGTTACATAGTAAAGAGTGCACACACAGAAGAGGGAAGAACATTGAAGGATGCACTCCTGATAGTAACATATAAAGGGAGTTTGTAACCTAAGATACAGGACAGTACTTTGCACAATCAATTCATTCATTACTCTACATGAAGAAGGTAGATAATATGACTTCTATTTTATAATAACATTAGGACTCAGAAAGCTGATTTTTTCAAAACTACACATCGAATAAAGAATATAGTCCCATATATTCAGATATTTTGAAAATGTGGTTGTGGCCTAAGTTACTCATGGTCAAATTTTCTTCTCATATATGTTAATTTCAATTGATCGTATTTCAACATTTAGCATTTTTTTTAACTTGAGGTCTTTACATTCACCATTGATATACATGGCATTATACTTAAGTGGTAAAATACATTGGAAATAAGTTGCTTCTCTTCTAAGCAAAGTTCAAAACTAGATAGTATGAAAAGATACTAGAGAAGAAAATTTGAATGTAGGAGATTCTTAGATAGTTACAATTTGAAAAATATTTGCTCGTTCAGTTATTAGAAAGTTTATTAAATAGTATATAAATAATTCTATTAGCAAGAACATTCCAATGATAGAGATTTTACTTTATTGTATCTGATTTAGATATTTTAGATATTTAGATTACTAAGCGTGACAATCTTAAATTATGGAGATGTGTTAGGATTGTTTGTATTAAGCTGCATTTATAATTTTATCAATAAGTCCATTTTAATTTTTATAGTCTTTTTAGGGCTTCTCTTTATTACTGACCTGCTTTGCCATGCATGTGCCACAGTGTTTTCAATCCAGTCTAAGGAGAGTTTAAATACACTTTCTAGAATTTAGAAAAGTGCAAGATCATTCAAGTAACCTCTAGGGAAGTCATCGGCTTTTTCTTCAGCTGCAATTGTATCTGCCTCAACAGTGGAATCTGCAAGGATAACCACATTAGTAAAATGAGAGTTGCTCAAGAGCGTAAATGGCAATTTTGGTTCTCTTGCCTTTCACCTGCTTTACTTTACTACCTCAGTCTTCCTGAACATGTAAGCTGGTGGTGGACGTGCACGCGCCTGTGGTGAGTAAAAGACAGGGACATCGTGAGTGACTTCTTTCATTCTCCAGGTCAGGGCCTGGCACGAAGAGCAGATTCTGGATGATCAGAACACTCCCCACTGAAGCGGCCCTTGTTGTTCATTCCTTACAAAGGTAGAAAAGGACAAGTAGAAAGATTTCATATTTCCTATTGACAAATAAGACAGAGAAAAAGCTGTCATTAAACATTTTCTATATTTCAAACAGTCGTAAGTATTTTACTTATATTTCAAGTGAAATTCACCACAGCTCTGAGATTGATATTTTTGCCACTATTTTACCCGTACTTAGTAAACATAGCTCAAAACTTAGTGAATGTATCAAGCACATGACAAAGAATGAAATCCAGGCCGTCTCCTAGGTCCATGTTGTTAACTTTTATGCCTCCTTGTCATTATGACAGACGCATCTACTGAGGGATATGGAATTCTATGGGTAGAAATCCTAACCCAGAAACGTAGAGCCTTGAGCCAATGACTGGGAAAAGGTCCCAAGCTCTTGCAGAGGCAGAGTAGTAAGGGGTCAAGGTGGCTCTGTCTTCTATGTGCCCCTAGCCGCCCAGTGACAGTGGTGCTGCAGGCCTGTTTCTTCTTGTCAGGGCTTTCAGCACCCAGTGTCCTCATCTATAAAGTGGGAGTGACGGCATCTGGCTCACATTGTTTACATTAAGATTTGTTAAGAAAATTAATGCAAAGTATGTGGAGCATAAATCGAAGCTCAATAAATGTTTTAAAAAGTAACAGACGGTTAATTATGAGTTGGCTACTTGCAGGGTGCAAAGAGTAGGAGCAGGAAGGAAGAGCAGGGGGTAGGCTGCAGATCAGCGTAGGCTCTCTCAGCCCCGGCTTTTTAAAGTCTGGTCCGTAAAGTGGAGGAGAGAAAGTGAGCTTAAGATAAAAGGTTGCTGTGAATTTGTCTAAGACAAAAGAGATAGTTTATTTATACATTGGGAAATGAGAAAGTAATGGAGATGTTTCCCCCAAAGGTACAATGTGCTTTCATACTATGGGGAAAAAATAAATGTAATTTTGAAATACGCTTGTTCCTCTATAAATGACTAAACCTTACAGTCCAAATGAAGACTGCTAATGAAAAAAAAAAAAAAATGAGTACATTTATGAGAATATTAATTCATTGACATTTGGGAAGAAAAAGTGTCAGTTTTATTTTATTTTATTTTATTTATCTATCTTTGAGACAGAGTCTCAAGCTGTTACCCAGGGTCGAGTGCCCTGGAGTCATAGCTCATAGCAACCTCCAACTCGGGCTCAAGCAATTCTCTTGCCTCAGTTTTTTTTTTTGTTTGTTTTTTTTTTCTATTTTTAGCAGAGATGGAGTCTCGCTTTTTATACAGGCTGGTCTCAAACTTGTAAGCTCAAGCTACAGGCTCATCTCTGCCTCCCAGAGTGCTAGGATTCTAGGTGTGAGATACTGCACCCGGTCAAAATGTAAGTTGTAGAATCAGATCACATAGTATTTTAATTTCATTACCTCTTCTCATCTGTGCCCCTGAATAACTGACTCACCTTCTCTGAGTTTTACTCTCTTTTATTAGCTATTAATTGTGTAAAATGTACACACAACTATGAATATAAAACTTATTGTACATTTTGAAAAATAATCAAGCATGGAAGTACATCCATTCGCCTTTTAGAGCAAAGCTGCATGTCTCCCCTCCACTTGGCAATTCCTTCCTGCCACCCTCTTTTCTCAGAAGTATGCTTTTTTTGTGATTATTCTCTTGATTTTCATAAAAGTTCTACCAATATATATGGATCCCCTGTTAATATAGTTTTGCTTTTTTCAAGGAAAATCAGGTTGACTTCTTGTTCTGTGCCTGGTTCTGTGACATGTTTCTGGCATGGAAATTTTAGTTATTTGAGATTTTGGCTCAAAAATGCCCTTTTGACTTAGTCAAACTTTGTAAAAATGGAAGTGCCATCTGGGAAGCTTCCTCCCAAGCTTTGTCTTCCTTCTACTTCCTTGCCAGGGTCAAACAGGCCTCACAGACTGATTTCTCTCCCCACATATCAAATTTTATGATATTTGTCTTGCATGATGAATTTTTGGTTCTTAAAGCAGCCATTTTACTTTTTAAATTTTTCTAGAGATAACCAATTGTCTCTAATCTGAGCTTCAGTTCTTATCTATAAAATGAAAGTTTTATTATCTATCCAATATATTTGCTTCGTGGGCTGGAAAGCTAAGACATTTATCATAGTATTTCAGAATATTGGCTAGTACTGTAATACTTTATTTCTGCTTCCTAATATGTCCCTTTAAGAAGGTAAAGGGATTGTAGTTCAGTTGTCATGTACTAGGTCTACTCCTGAGCAAGCTCTACCATTATGTATCTCTGGGCATTTGTGCAAGCCCCTCCACTTTCCTCAGCCTCTTCTTCACTACTCACAAAACTAAAACAACGATAAATTGCACTAGCTAGCTGATTACTTTGTTTTAGCTAATTAGTTATTAGTATTTGTACAATTAGTACAAATAGTACTAATTGTACAAATACTAATACTATTAGTAATACTATTAGTATGAGTGTTTGACAATTTTTTATACTTTGTAACTAATGTACTAGTAAATATGTACACACACACACACACACACACACACACTGTCTTAAAATGTTAAGACTGTGAAGAGTTATATAAAAATAAGGGACAGTGAGACATTAGTAATTACAAGCCAGTACTACTATATACAGTGCTGTAGTGTATTTGCTCATATCCTTTCAACCTACTCCAGGGTTTCAAAATGCCATGTTTAAGTAAATTATATTCAGGTGAATAAATCTCAATGCTAGGTGAAGGTTAGTAGATATATCTATCTATATATTGATAGATATATGTATATACATAATGTATCTATATATATTACAGTAATATATATATTTATATACTAGAGAAAGATAGAAATATAATAAATATTTCTTAACTTGACAATAGAAGATTTACTTGACTATAACCTGGTGTATTTATGAATTATATAGTTATCACAGGAAAAGCCAAGATAAGCAGGATATAGTTTTATGTTTTTTGATTTCTTTTCAGATAGTTTCTTTGTTTTGATCATAGACCAAATAACATCCAATAGTGGCAAACTTGAAAAATGACATCAAGTATTCACACTGAATATAACAACATTTACAATATTTAGATACTGCCTAGAATAGAAATAAGAAATATGGAAGAGAACATTGTTTTCTGACAATTATGGATATTACCTCAACCTTCAGAGATGCAATTCAAAACTTATTTATGATTTAATTTTAACTTCTCTATTACATTTAATGTTATCGTGTTTATCTTTGATATTTATATGTATCTCGATATCTTTCTATATTGAATTCCATTTCTGCAAATATTGCTTCTGAAATAGTTCTCCATGTAAATACAAAGACAAAGATTTTTGATATATGGTTACTATATTCACTATAGCAATTGACTATCTCAAGAAATATTTCATACAAGACACCAGCGTAGACTAATAATACAATGACTTTCATAAAGATTAGTGTCATATAATTCTACCAATTTATGATCTTATGTTCATATATGTGCTATTGATTCCAAGGTAAATGCAGATTTAGATTTACACAGAGCCAATGAATAATGGCCAAATAGACCACTTAATTCAATAATAATTTTTAAAACCCAGAATTGTCATAATGACAATAATCCTGAAGTGTTATAAGCCTCACTTCCTTTTCAGTAAAATAGACTTCTTTTCATTTCAAGTTTATATAGTGTATACCATGAATCATAATGTGAAGATTCAATTAGAAAATGCAACTTTACCATTTCTAATTTTAATTTTTTATGTGATTTTTGCCCATGAGAAGAAATTGTAAGGAAGATGAGAGAATTATAAAACATTTACATTTAATTTCAAAATATACATAAAGCATTATAATTATCTGATAGAATTTAAAATACTGGGAAATTTTCTCAGAATATGTCTCCAAATGTACAAATATATACTATTGGATTTATTCTAGGAACGATACCTAGTTCCTCAAATAAAGCACTCTATATGGCTAAGTTAGACATCATTTGTTTCAGCAAAGTTAATCAGTTTTTAAAAATTATTAATATTATAGAGCTTTTCAGAACTCTGTGGTAATGCACATAGAATCTTCATTCAGAAGCACTAATTTGCAGTGGTTCTCAAACTTACACACTAGAGAATACTATTTTGATGAGAGATTTTTATGGGACATGTGTTGGCAAATGTTATTATGGATATTAAGTGCAATTTAAATTTAGAAAATGGAGGGGCAATTCTTGCTAAGAATGTGGGCAGCATGTTTTTGAAGAATTAGCCGCTAAATAATCTAGCCGTATTAGATTTAGGAGCAGGAGAAAAGAGAGCAAGTGTCCTCAAACTTTTTAAACAGGAGGCCAGTTCACTGTCCCTCATACCATTGGAGGGCTATAGTTAAAAAAAAAAAACTATGAACAAATTCCTATGTACACTGCACGTATCTTATTTTGAAGTAAAAAAACAAAACGAGAACAATACAATCACATTGCTGCATGTGGTCTGTGGGCCGTAGTTTGAGGACCCCTGCTAGAAAACAGTTCAAAAAGCATGATGAGATTGATGGGTTCATCAAACCATGAGAAAAAAAGTTTGATATTGGTAAAAAAAGTGGGCAATATGTTTGTGTACAGAGACTATAGGCAGTTTTTAGAGTTCTTGACAAGCATAAAAAATGATTGAATTTCATCGTTAATTTTGACTTTCCCTATTTAAGTCTTTAATTCATCTGTAATGGTATTTCCTACTTAATGTGAGCTAAGGATCCAATTTTATCTTTTTTCCATAAGCAATTTTTTCAATATCATATATTGAAATAATCATCTATTCACTTTGGGGGTAATTTCAATTGTGTCCATGAAAGTATTTAGGTGTGCTCTATTTCATTATATTAGTCTATTTGTTGATCCCTATTCTAGTATCTCAAAATCTTAATTTCCAGAAAAAGTCCATCCAACTTGTTTTTCTTCAAGAGTATCTTGGAAGCTCAGCACCTGTAGCACAGTGGTTACCGCACTAGCCACATGCAATGAGGCTGGCAGGCTCGAACCTGGCCTGGGCCTGCTAAACAATGACAACTGCAACAACAACAGAATAGCTGGGCAACGTGGTGGGTACCTGTAGCTCCAGCTACTCACGAGGCTGAGGCAAGAGAATAGCTTAGGTCCACTGTTTACTGTTTGAGGTTGCTGTAAATTGTGACACCATGGCACACTATCAAGGGCAACAAAGTGAGACTCTGTCTCAAAAAAAAATAAAATAAAAGCCTTGAAATACTTTGCACATTTGTCAAGTTCTCAAAACAAACAAAAAATGAATTTTTATTGAAATTACATTGAAATCATTAATTAATTTGGAAATATTTGACATCATTATGATGTTGAATCTTCTCATTCCTTAACATGGTATATATCTCTTCATTTAAATCATCCTGAATATTTTTTAATAAAACTATAATATTCTACATAATATTAGATGTGATTTGTTATATTTATTTCAATGTATTTAGTATTTGATGCTATTTTAAGTATTATTTTAAATATGTGTTTTAAAATATTCTTTTGTTAGAATAGAGGTATTCAAATGATTTTGTATATGAATTTACAATTCACAAATTGGTAAAAATTGACTATTAATATAATGAGAAGTGTACTTTGTATTTTTTCCATAGGCAAATACATTGCCTGTTAACAATCACAATGTACTTTTGGTTTACTTGGATGGTTATGATCATTATTTCACCAATAAACATGATTTTTTTTTTTAATGTGGCTACGAATATTTTCTGTTACTTATTTTCTAGGAATTGTTTTAATGAATGGTTAATTTTTTCAAAGTTATATATATAATTTAAAATATAATAGGATATTTCATTTTGAGTTTATTAAAGGATAAATTAATTTGCTTATTTTAAATAAAGTTATTTAGAATAAACTTATGTTGCAGAATGAGTTCAGTCTGATTTTAAAGATATGTAGATGAGATAATCCATCACAGTCAAGAGTGTTGATCTCAGCATATCAAGTTTTGGGGAAAGAGAAAGGATAGAATACATGTCACTTAATTTAATGAGCGCCTCAATTAAGCAAAGACTAAATTCTAAAATAATATAGAAAATCAAGATTCCCACATACTCAATATGAAGTTGAAATTTGTTGATTAACAGCAATGTGCACACGTGAGAGAATAATTTAATTACATTCAAGAAATAAGAGGAGAATTGGTAAGTTCACACCTAACAGGTACCATGTGTGGGTAAATGGCACACTTCCTGAGTGACTATCAAAACTATAAATATGACTTTAATCCTCACGTGCAAATGATGCAACTTAATCTTGTATAACCTCATATAAGTCTGAAATAAATGTTTAAAAAATGATTAAGATGCTAAATATTATAATACGTATATTTCATGACAATAAAACATGGATGAAAAAATAATAATATTTCTTGACTACTTACAATTTAAATTTTATGCTAAAAGAAAATCTCATTTATTTATATACACTATCTTTGTTACTTGACTAATTTTTTTCCTAGTTTATGTTAATGTGAGGGTGTAACCAACCAGGTCACGGTATTTGAATTTGTTAGGTAGACTTCATCTTGTAGTTATGTCCACCACTAAAAAGGTGTGCTACATACCACTTCAATATGCCCTTGCCAACCCCTCCTCCTTCAGCCTCCTTGATTCCTTATGTCCTTTCCCCCCAACTTGCATTGAATTGAGTTTTACTCCTATGTGAATATGAATTAGATCATCTACTGGCTTCATATTTGTATTAAATACATTGGATATTTCCTTTTCTATTATTATGATACTTTATAAAGAAGAATGTATTTCAACTCCATCCAGGTTAATACAAAAAATGTAAAGTCATCATCTTTCTTATGACTGAATAGTATTCCATGGTATACATACACCAGTTTATTGATCCATCCCTGAGTTGCTGGACATTTAGGTTGTTTCCATTTCATGACAATTGTAAATTGAGCTGTAATAAATAATCCAGTGCAAATGTCTTTATGATTTTTTTTTTTTTCTGGTGAGAAATTTCTTGGGATTGCAGGGCCAAATGGGAGGTCTAACTTGACTTCTTTGGGGAATCTCCATACATCTTTCCAAAGAGGCTGTATTAGCTTGTAGTTTCACCAATAGTGTAGGAGTGTTTTCCTCTCCCACATCCACACTAGCATCTGCAGCTTTGGGCATTTGTGATGTGAGCTAATCTTATTAGGGATAGCTGACATCACAGGGTTATTTTGATTTGTATTTCTCTGATGATCAGAGATGATAAAGTGTTTTGCACATGTTAGCCATTTGTCTGTCTTCCTTAGAGAAGGCTCTGTCTATGTCTCTTGCCCAGTAATAGATGGGATTGTTTGCTCATTTTTTATTGATTAATTTGAGTTCCCTATAGATTCTAGTTATTAAGCCTTTGACAGATACATAACATGCAAATATTTTTTTCCCATTCTGAAGGTTGTCTATTTGCATTTATTGTTGTGTCCTTAGCTGTGCAGAAGCTTTTCAGTGATTAAGTTCCATTTGTTTATTTTTGTTATTGTTGTGATTGCCACTGAAATTTTCTTCATAAAATCTTTCCCAAGCACAGCATCCTCAAGAATTTTTCCCACATTTTCTTCTAAGATTTTTATCATTTCATACCCTAGATTTAAATCTTTTCTCCATCTTGAGTCAATTTGCAGGTCTAGTTTCAGTCTGAATAACATGTGGTTTTCCAGTTCTCCCAGCACCATTTATTGTATAGGGATTCTTTTGCCCAGGGTATGCTTTTGTTTGGTTTATCAAAGATCTGATGGCAAGGAGATGTTGGTTTTGTATTTTTGGTTAAAGAGATAAACTAGCTTTCTATTCAGTTCCATATGTCCATGTGTCTATTTTTGTACCAATACCATGCTGTTTTGATTGCTATAAATTAGTAATATGGCCTAAAGTAGGGTAGAGTGATGCCACCAGCTTTGTTTTTATTACTAAGAATCTCCTTGGCTATATTTTTTGTTTGTTTGTTTATTTGTTTGTTTTTCTGGTTCCATATGCAATAATGAACTATTCTTTTCCAGTTCTTCAAAGTATGATGATGATATTTTAATGTGAATTGCATTGAATCTGTAGACTGATTTGTGTAGTGTAGACATTGTAAAAATGTTGATTCTTCCTAGCCAATAACATGGTGTATTCTTCCATTTGTTGATGTCTTCTGTTATTTCTTTTCTTTGTGTTTCATAATTCTCCTTGTAAATATTCTTCACCACTTTTGTTAGATATGTTCCTAAGTATATCATTTTCTGTGAAGCTACTGTGAAGGGAATTGTGTCCTTGATTTGGTTCTCAGCTTGGCTGTCACTTGTATATACAGAGGCTACTGATTTGTGGGCATTGATATTATAAACCTAGACATTACTGATCACTTCCAGGAGTTTTGTGGTTGAGTCTCTGGGATTTTCTAAGTATAAGATCATGTCATCTGCAAACAGTGAGTGTTTGATCTCCTCTTCCCCCATTTGGATGCCCTTACGTCCTTCTGTTGCCTGATTGCATTGAGTAGAACTTCTAAAACTATGTTGAATAGTAGTGGTCATTAAGGACATCCTTGTCTGGTTCCTATTCAAAGTAACAAAGCTTTCAGTTTTATTCCATTCAGTATGATATTAGCTGTGGGGGTTGTTGTAGATGGCTTCAGTCATTTTCAGAAATATGTCACCTATGTCTGTATTGTTAAGTGTTCTTATTAGAAAAGAATGCTGAATTTTATCTAATGCTTTTTCTGCATCTATCAAGAGGATCATGTGGCATTTGATTTTTGCTTCTATTGATATGGTAAATTATTTTTATGGATTTGCATATGTTAAACCAGCTTGTATCCCTGAGATGAAGCCAACTTGATCATAAGGTATCATTTTTAATGATTAATTGTAATCTATTGCCTAAGATATTATTGAATATTTTAGTATCAATATTTATTAGCAAAATTGGTCTGCAGTTCTCCTTTTTAGTTGGGTCCTTTCCTACTTTTGATGTCAGGGTGATGCTTGCATTATAAAATGTGTATAGGAAGGTTTTTTCCTTTTCAATTTTTTAAGAATAAGTTCTACACCACAGATACAAGCTTACTTATCCCAAGGTTTGATAGAATTCTGGTGTGAAGTCATCTGAACCAGGACTTTATTGTTGTTGTTGTTGTTGAAAGCTTTTTTGTTGTTTCTGCAATCTCAGAATTGTTATTGGACTGTTCAAGAGATCTATTACTTCCTGGTTAAGTGTAGGGAGATGGTGTCATTCCAGGTAGTGGTCCATTTCCTCCACAGTGTCAAATTTCTGGGCATAGAGTTTCTTTTAGTAGTCAGAGGTAATCTCTTGTATCTCAGTGGTATCTTCTGTTATTCTCCCTTTTTCATTTGTGATTGAGGTTATTAGAGATCTTACTTTTCTGTTTCTAGTTAATCTGGCCAAAAGTTTATTGATTTTATTTATCTTTTTGAAGAATCAACTTTTTGTTTCATTGATTTTCTGAATAATTTTTTTGTTTTCAATTCCATTTATTTCTGATTTAATTTTAGTTATTTCTTTTTTCTGCAAGTTGGATTATATTGCTTTTCCTTCTCCAGTACCTTAAGATATTCTATTAGATTGCCTTCCTTCCTTTCTTCCTTCCTTTCTTCCTTCCTTCCTTCCTTCCTTCCTTCCTTCCTTCCTTCCTTCCTTCCCTCCCTCCCTCCCTCCCTCCTTTCTTTTCTCTTTTCTTTTCTTTTCTTTTCTTTTCTTTCTTTCTTTCTTTCTTTCTTTCTTTCTTTCTTTCTTTCTTTCTTTCTTTCTGTCTGTCTGTCTTTTTTTTTTTTTTGAGACAGACTTTCACTATGTCACCCTTGGTAGAGTGCCATGGTATCACAACTCACAGCAACCTCAAATTCTTGGGCTTCATCGATTCTCTTGCCACAGCCTCCCAAGTAGCTGGGACTACAGGTGCCTGCCACAATGCCTGGCTACTTTTCTGTTGCAGTTGTCATTGTTGTTTAGAGGCCCAGGCCAGGTTCGAACCCACCAGCCCCAGTATATGTGGATGGTGCCCTACCCACTGAGCTACAGGCAACAAGTCTACATATGCAATTTTCAAGAACTTTCCACATAGCATCTCATAAGATGCACCCCCACATCAGATTAAACTAGAAGAACGTTACCCATTTGCATTTACAACCAGTGAGTCTGAAGCTGAGAAAGGCTGGATCTTGCATCACATAGTCTCTAGATAGCAGGTCTAGGACAAGACCAAGTCTCCCTGACACCTGCCCCAAGGGTCTTCATGCTCCACCAAAAAAATAACAGCACTCTTTAGTTAAGCATCTTTAATTTAGCTGATTGCTGAAAGCAGACACTAAATTATGTTTCATCTCCCCATCACTTTATACCCTAGAATCCTAATTGTATTGCTACAAGAAAAATCTATGTTTTCAAGGGAAGGCCATGCAGTTAATGTATTATGTAGGGTAAGGAAACTTATGAGAGGCATTGTGTTACCATGGAGCATGCTGGTTTATACTCCTGGATCATTCACTAAATAGATATGTAATCTTAGATATAGCCTGTTATTTGTAAGAACTCTCAGTTTCTCTATCTATAAACTTTGTCGTGAGGGATGGTGTAATCTCTAGGATCCCTTCTTTCCGTAAGATACTATGATTTTGTGATGTTCAACTTTCTGTCTCCATTAACTCAACAAATATTTGCCTTCAATCTCCTCACCTGAAACCGGATTCAGTATTTACGAAGGGAAAAGGAAGAAAAACTTTCTGTGTTTTTTTTTTTTTTTTCATTCTTAGGTGTGCTTATATTTTCAGTTGCTTGCTCAAAAGTAAGTTTCATGACAATTAGACTCTAATACTCAAAATATGCATTTTTCACTAAACTCAGTTTTCAACACAAATCAATCCCCACCCCACCCCCCCCTTTTTTTTTATGTTTTCAGTTGTCAGGAATTTGAGATTCACGGTCATTTCATTCCCAAGAACCAATGTTTCATCCCGCTTTGAACGCACAGGGAGGAGCTCCAGACACAGCCTGTCTTCCAAGGCTAAAGTAGAGTTTGTGCTTGGACCAGCTTCACAGAAAGCAGGGGGAGGATTAGAAACTAGCTCAGCTTCAGAAAACAATAGAATAAATCACATTGAGGAACATTTGAAAATATTTTTAGTGGGTTCTTTTGGTCACGAAATCTGTTTTTTTTTCCAAAATTATTATTTTTAATTTTACGTTTCCATTCTAATTGATGTTCATTCTGGTCCTGCTGTAGGAACTGAAATATGTCCAGCTATATGAAGGACGTAGTTTGGAGAATACAAACCAGAAATGTTTGAAGATGTCCACTTATTGCATTGGTCAGTGCAATTTTGTCTTTGCTCATGCAGCACATTGCAATACTCATTGAAAGACATTTTGAATTTATTAACTTGCAATAAAACTATCATTAAAATATTTTCAGACTGACCCAACAGATCAGAACCCAACATAAAAACAGAAAGGGTAAAGCCATTATAAAGCAAAAAAGTCAAAGAGTATAAACTATTAATGACATTTAATAGAGTTCTATTTCTTCTCTCTCTTTTTTTTCTTTCTTTTTTTTTTTTTTGTTTGATTGCTGTTTGGTTTTAGAGACAGGGTCTGTCACCCAGTGCAAGGGCAGGATCATCCCTGACTTCTGCCTCAAACTCCTGGACTCAGAGAGTCTTCCTGCCTCAGACTCCTGAGTAGCTGGGATGACAGGTGTGCATTGCCATACCTGGCTCCCCTTTCGTTTCTAACACAGAGTAATCCTTCCCAGCATTCCAGTTGATTCTACATTTTTTCCTATTTCACTTCTCCATTCCTCCCCAGATCCCCACACACGTCCCAAAAGTCATTATTTGGCCTTTGGTTATGCTCTTCCCAGTCCTCAGTCACACGCCCATTCACTCAGTGTTCTGGAGAAAAGCAGGAAATTGTGCCATGAGTTTCTTTACAATCATTTGTAAATTCACCTGGCTTGTCATGGCTTTAATTTGTCCCTAATCATTCCATACCTCACCTACAGAGTCTGATCCGCATGATTTCACTCCACTGAGGGTCACAGTATTTTCCACAGATGGAAATCTGGGTCTTCCTCTTTCCTCCCTGTCACCTCTGTGCGACTCAGGGCCACATCTTTGTCATAGTCTCCAAGGACACACCCACAGCTTCAGCTTCTGGTCACCCATTCTTGTCATCTGAGAGCCTTTCTTGTCATCTGAGTCTTGTGAATCCCTACCTTCTCTTCAATTCTACACTTCATTGCACACTGTTTTTTTGTGTTGAATTCACTCAAACCTCCAATCAAACAGAAAAGAATCCTACTGTGATTTATCTCTTTTTAATTTAACCAATTGATTGACAGATAACTTCACCCTGTCCCCATTCTCTATCCATGCACTCTTGCTTTTTTTTTTTTTTTATTTCAAAAAATCACGGGGGTGCAAATGTTTTTGGTTATGTGAATTGCTTCTTCTTTTTTTTCTTTCTTTGCATGCCAAAATACATTTTATTACTCCTCTTTTCACCATATATATTTGCTTGATATAGCTGTAGAGAAATTCTAGTAGAGAAACACGTCTTAAGAATTTTCTCATAACCACTGGAATTTCTGTTAACTAGAACCAAGAATCTCGGAGCCACCGAAGACTAAAGAGATAACTACTGATATTGAGGCTAACTTCCCCAGCACATAGAGGAAGAAACTGAGGCCCAAAGAGGCATCTGACCCGACTGTGCTATAAAGGACTGGTTAGTGGTAGAGCAGAGATTAGAACCAAGGTTTCCTGTCTACCTTTGTCTTAGTGGATTGCTTTTGTAATGCTTGAATCAAGGCTATTAAGTGTGCTCATCACCTGAATGCGTTCATTGAATCCATTAGGTAAATTTTCTTCTATCCTCTCCTCCCCGCCCCCCACCTGCTTGAATTCCACTGAGTTTTACCACCTCTATGCACCTGTGTGCCGATCAGTTACTTCTAATTTAATAGTGAGTACCTGTGGTGTTTGTTTTTTCATTCTTTGGATACTTCACTTAGGATAATGGTTCCATCTCTATTGTCACAAGAGGCAATAAGTCCTCCTCTATCGTGGCTGAATAGTATTCCATGGTGTACATATACCACACTTGGTTGATTCACTCATGGATTGATGGGCAGTGTTGATTCTACATCTTGCAATTGTCAATTGTGCTACAGTGAACATTGGAGTGCTGGTATCTTTCTGATGAAAAGTCTTCTTTTCCTTTGAGTAAATACCCAGTAATGAGATTGCTGGATCAAATGATAAGTCTACTTTAGTTCTTTGAGGAATCTTCATAATGTTTTGCATAAAGGTTGTACTAATTGGCAGTACCACCAACAGTGTATAAGCTTTCCTTTCTGCATCCTCACCAACGTCTGTTGTTTTGGATTTTTTGATAAACATCATTCTAATTTGGGTAAGGTGATAAGCTCATTGTGGTTTTAATTTGCATTTTCATGATGATTAGTCTTTTTTCATATGCTGTTAGACCATTTGTCTATCTTCTTTTAAAAAGCATCTATTCATGTCTTTTGCCCACTTTTTATTGGGCTTGCTCGAATTTTTCTTGCTGGTTTTCCTGAGTTCTTTGTAGACTCTGGTTATTAGCCCTTTGTCTGATGTACAGCATGCAGACATTTCCTTCCATTCTGTAAGTTGTCCGTTTATTGATTTTTTTCCCCGGGCTTTACAGAAGCTTTTAAATTTATTCTAGGTCCATTTATTTACTTTTATTGTTGCTATTATTACCATTAAGGTCTTCATAAATTCTTTACCTAGGCCAATATCTAGAAGAGTTTTCCAATATTTTATTCTATAATTCTTATGGTTTTATGCCTTACATTTAAGTATTTCATCCATCTTGAATTGATTTCTATGAGTAGTGAGAGATATGGGTCCTGGTTTTATTATTCTGCATGTGCCAACACCAACACCAACACCATTTATGAAATAGGGATTTGTTTCCCCAATGTATATGTGGATGGTTTATCCCAACACCATTTATGGAATAGGAATTTGTTTCCCCAATATATATGTGGATGGTTTTATATCTAGGTTCTCTGCTCTGTTCCATTGGTCCATGTTTCTATTTTTGTATTAATACCATGTTTTAGTTACTATGGCCTTGTAGTAGTGAAATCTAGCAATGTGATGCTTCCAGATTTGTTCTTTTAAAGATTGGATTGGCTATTCTGGTTCCAAATGAAGCATAAAATTACTTTTTTAGATCTGTGAAATATTGTGTTGGTATTTTCATGGGTATTGCATTGAATCTGTGTATCACATTGGGTACTACAGACATTTTAACAAGGTTGCTTCTACCAATCCATGAACATGACATATTTTTCCATTTCTGTGTGTCAACTGTGATTTCCTTCCTTAGTGATTTATAATTATCTTTGTAGAGATCTCTCCTGTCTTGATTAAGTATATGTCTAGGTATTTTGTTTTCTTTATAGCTAGTGTGCATAGTATTGAGTTTTTAATTTGATTTTCAGCTTAACTGTTGTGGGTGTGTAGGAATGATATTGATTTACATACATTAATTTTGCAGAATTATGTATCAATTCCAGGAGGCTGTTGGTGAAATTTTTGAGGTTTTCTAGATAGAAGATCATATTACCAATAAAAAGCAATAATTTGACCTCCTCTTTCCCACCTTGGCTACTCTTAATTTCTTTCTCTTGTCTCACTGCTCTGGCTACAACTTTTATGTTGAATAGAATTGGGTGCAAAGTCAAGACAGGCTCTTTAGACCAGGAGGGCTGTTCATGGGGAGGGGTGTAAACACTTGGTTGCTATGGCACCAGGCTGGGTTCTCATGCCCTAATCCCGGTAGAAAAGTTGCCTGTAGAGAAGGCTGGGCACTTTCCCACATGGCCACATCTCAGCTGCTGACAGCTCTCTAGCATCAGTCTGTCCACCTGGGCTCCCTCTCCCCTTTAGTCCGGCTGTTAAACCTCCCCTGGCTGCGTGTCTGACCCACTATTGTGCTTCTGCGGGAAATGTTGGCGCGCATGTGGGCTCTCAAATTGAGCACCCGTGGTCCACTACAGATTCTCAAGGGAAGAGGCACGGGCCCCAGTCTCTGTGGAGACCTCAACCTAGAGTACACGCCTGCCAGAGAGAATGGGTGTTCATCAGATCCTCTGCTCAGCATGCTCTCTGGGAGGTGAGCTCCCTGTCAGTGCAGGGCGAGCACCTGAACGCCTGGCATTTGGTTGCTATGGGACCTGGCTCTTCCCCTCTGGCCAACACACCCTAATGCAAGATGGCAGCTGGCTTCTTTGCTGCGGATCAGTTCCCAGACCTCCTCCCTCTGCCCCCCAGCGAGCTGTTCCAGTCGGGGGCACTGGGTCTGGCCTGCTTGTCTGAGTGCGTGGAGCTCCCAGATCGGGCTCTCTGTGACCACCGCTGGTCCCCAAGGTGAGAGGCGTGTATGGGTCCCACGCCCTGTGGGAGCCACAGCCTGTAGCGTGCACCTGCTGGGAGAGGGGGCTGCTCGCCAAAACCTCGCCTGTAACTGCAGTTGAAGGGGGTGGGGGTGGGGAAGGAAACACATGAGTGGAAAAAGCCGGTCTTGGCTGAACCTGTGCCTCTGTCCCAGGAGGGGGCCCAACCTGGACTCTGCAAGCTCCTGGATCAGGCAGCTTCGCCCCACCCTGCCACGCTCGCCTCTGTGCCTCACCTCCTGGGAGGCGGAAAAGCCTCCAGGAAAGTTGGGGGCCCCCTGGTCACTGACGGTGCACAGGAGGGGAGAGACCCCACCCCACCCAGCCCCACCCTCTTACTCTTTCTGCGGGCTCCAAACCTGCCTGCGTTTGAGCCTCACCAACATCTTTTCTTTATCTTCTTCCTTCTGTGCTTTGCTGTTTTCCTCTGGGAGGTCCCTGGCGGGCTCCATCGCGGCTCTTGGTGACCCACGGCGGAGGGGAGCGGCACCCCCTCCCTGGCCTTTGTCCAGTCCCCGCCGGCACGTCTCTAGGCCGCCATCCTTCCCGGTCGCCACCTGCTCTTCTTCCGGCCCAGTCTGCCCTGACTCCCAGTGCTGCCTCGACTGCATCATTTTATCCGTGGTTACCAGTGACCTCTAAATACCAAATCCAAGGGTTGTTTTTTTTTGTTTGTTTTGTTTTTGTTTTTTTGTCATTATTTTCTCAGATTACTCCGTATTACTTTAGTTTTTCCTGAGGTCTCTTTATTTAGAGACCCAGCCTGGTGCCATAACACCAAGTGTTTACACCCCTCCCCATGAACAGCCCTCCTGGTCTAAAGAGCCTGTCTTGACTTTGCACCCAATTCTATTCAACATAAAAGTTGTAGCCAGAGCAGTGAGGCAAGAGAAAGAAATTAAGAGTAGCCAAGGTGGGAAGCCAAGGTGTACAGTCTACCTGGTCCTACTTCTGTTTTTCCTTCTTAAGTCTTCCTTCTAAACAAAGGTCATTTGTTTTAATTTGTCCCCTCATTCCTTCCTTGAGTTTGCACATTAATTATTCACAGTCTTCTTCCCCTCAGGAACCTTACCCATTCTCAGGGCATAAAAGGACACTTTTCCCAAATCTTCAGTTTTGAACCTACTCTTCCTCTTCATCTGCAGTGAGGTACCTCTTACTAAAACTCCTGTGATACTTCAAGCTGTCAATATCACACTGGATTTATATATATATTTTTGCCAAAATCAGTTTATAGTTTATATACAGAGGGTGTTAAAAAATGAATACACATTTTAAAAAGGAAAAAAACTGTATTAAAACGATAATACTTAATATAGACCAATAACAAATGTTTGAGCACATCTTGTAATTGCAGAAGTCAATCGTGACCGGAGTATTATCACTTTAATACAATTCTTTCTTTTCTTAAATTGTGTACACTTTTCTTGCATTGTTTGTATAGTGTGTGTGTGTATGTGTGATTGAAAATGTCATTTTCCCATTTGTCATTTTCCATCAAATCTTCTAAATGACATTTTCCATCAAATCTTGTGGAAAAATAATACACTATATCTGACCATAATAACAGCTTTAAGAAAATTACATGCAAAGTTCTAGGGAATATACTTGACTAAGAAATTAAATCTGAAAAAATGTAGAAGATTTGAGGAGTTTGAGAAAATCTTGGGTGTTTTATAAGAATAAGGAGCCAAGATCCTATTTCTATGTTTTTTACATAAACAAAACTAAAAATGCATGCTCAATCTATCTCTTTCCTTCTTTTATTTTTATTTTTTTCTCTTCTCTCTCTCTCTTTTTTTTTTAAACAAGTATTTATTACCAAATCCTGTTGGGACTTTCTTTCCAATGATTTTTTATTTCTATCTTCCTTTCTTCTTCTCTCAACAGACACAAATTTAGTTTTCTCTCACTCATTTATTCAATAACGAGGTAGCCAGCATTTTCTGTGCTCATGCCTGACTTCTTGTGGGTTTTTGTTTTTTTTTTAATATTATATAATAAGTAGACAGTTATAGTTTTTTCCCAAGGATCTTTTTGCTCCTATATTTTCACCAAAACTACCACATTTATGTCCCTAAAACACCTCTTCATGTACATCACTGCTGCGCTAAAGGCTTTTTATTTATCAAGATCAAATCCAAATTTCTTTGTCTGGCATTTGAGATTCTTAAAAGTGTAATTTCCCCATTTCCATCTGTATTCTCTGTTCACATGGATTTGTTCAATCTTCTTTCACATTTTTACATGAACATGCTCTTCTAATGGAATTGTGGTAACAAATGGAAGGTTGATATTGGTTCATTAAGAATTCTCCATACTTCTTTCCGTAGAGGTTGTGTTCGTTTACAATCCCACCAGCAGTGTAGAAGTGTCCCCTTCTCTCCACATCCATGCCAGCATCTGCAGATTTGGGACTTTGTGACACGGGCTTATCTTACTGGAGTTAAGTGTTATCTCAGAGTGGTTTTGATTTGCATTTCTCTAATGATTAGATACCGCAATCTCATTACTAGGTATCAAACCAGAATAAAAATCCTTTGATCACAAAGACATTTGCACCAGAATGTTTATTGCAGTTTCCAACTTGTGGAAGCAACCCAAATGCCCTTCAACCCATGAACAGATTAACAAACTATACACACACACACACACACACACACACACACACACACACACTGTGGAGTACTATTCAGCCATAATAAAATATGGTGATTTTACATCTTTTATGTTTACCTAGATGGAGTTGAAACACGTTCTTCTTAGTAAAGTATTACAAGATTGTGAAAAAAAGTATTAATACTCAATACTAATATGAAACCAATTTACAAACAACTACACACCCCAATGAATGGAATGATAAAACAAAATAAAGGCTAGGAAGGGGGAGGGGAGAGGAGGAAGAGGGAAGGAGGAAGGGCGATTGGTGGGATCTCACTTACTGCAACAATGTGAGGCTGCTCAGCACACCTTCTGGGTGAAGAGCTCAACTACACCTTGAACTTGACCTCAGAATTGAACACAATGTAACCTACAAATTTGTATCCTCATATTAATTTGAAATAAAAAAAAGGTTACTCTTCTCCCATCTATTCCTTGTTTTGGAAACTTGCTATGTGCCTCCCAGCTTTCAAAGCATTCCTTCACGCGTCCTGCCAAGAAGACACTTTTTTAGCTTAGTCTGCCTTTTAAATCCTTTCTTCCTTTTAAGGCCAAGTCAGTTTCCACATCCTTCCTTAAGCGCCCCACAGTGCTCTCAGTCATCAGCTTCTTCCCTCTTGTCTGGATTCCTGCAGCACTAATATTCTATTCCTTTCTATCGGCAAGTTCCACGTGATCTCTCACGTTGCTGTGTATTTGTGTGTGTGTGTGTATACATCCTCTCTTCCTAACTAAATTTTATACCCATGAAGCCCAAGTTGCTTCTTGTTACTGGCCTCTATGATAGTACTTAACATTAAGCAGACCAGGCAGGTGTTCAACACACCTACCTGTGGCGACATCTCTTTCTTTCAATCAAACACAAATGTAATTTTCTCTCTTATTCCCAACGCATACCATGGACAGTGCCAATATCTTGCAATATATTTTAAAAATCGATGAAAATGATGTACAGCTTTGAAACACAGACACAAGTAGTATCATTGGCAAGTCTTGTGCAGAGCCCTGTGGGAGGTGCTGTGCCTGATTCCACCCTCCAGAGTGGATGGGAGTGGAGTTGTGAGACACGCACTATTGAGTAGTGCAAATGATTAAGCAACAATTTCAACTTGGAGAAAATAGTAGACTCTTAGATCAATCAGGGAGAAAAGTAGCCATTGTGACTGAGTTAGTTCTGTATTAGACATCATTATTGATGCTTAAAATAATAACTAGTTAATAAGCATTATTTGGTAAATTCACTCTCTCTGTGTCGTTGCTTTGCTCTCTTTTATGCAAAGCAGTCAAGGTGTGGATTCACTATAGTGATGTATCATTCTGAGAACAGAGAACAAAAAACAGTGAAAGTGTATTTTTCCTGTTCTACTCTCACTTAGTCACTCAACACAATACTTCTGACACTAGGGGTGTGTTTGGATTTTTCCCCTATGCCAAGCAAGGGAGCACTTGTGCAGTGGACACCAGCCACGTGTCCTCTAATTCAGTCTAATTACGACACTACTTGGACACAGCATCAGCTGCCACAGGGTGAAGGCCCAATCCTACAGGGCTGCGCCCTACTTCTGATGCCAATTATAAGCCCCAGGTTGCTTTATTTGTGCTTCTGACCCGTGGGATATAAGTTGGTGATTGTCTAATTTGCTAAGGCAACTGACAATACTCAGGGAAACAATTTACCTGCATTTACTGGCTTATAAAAGATACAGATAATGTGAGGTAGAGGGCAAATCGTGTGGGAGAGCACACGGTTTTCATGCTCTCCTTGGAGTGACACCCTCCAGGAAACGTCATGTGTTGGGTGGCCTGGGCGCTCTCTGAACCCGGTCCTTTTGTTTTATTTTGTTTTCTTTGGCAGCTTCATTAGGTAGGTGTGATTGATTAAACCACTGCCCATTAACGATCAACTTAACCTTTAGCACCTCTCCTCTCTCCAACCCCCTAATCTGTGAACACCCCCTGTCCTGAAGCTCTTCAGCAGCCTTCAGCCATCAGACAGCAAGAGCCTTCAGAAAGACACTCGTCACTTTGGAGATTCTAAGGATTTTAGGAGCTCTGTGTCAGGAAACTGGGAAGAAGACCAAATATATACAGGGTGGCCATAAAGTCCATGTGCAATTTGTACACTATTTTAAATTGCACCCAGACTGGTCGCCCTGTATTACCTAAGTTCACAATAATAGGCAATTGTACTTTTTCCTTATGAAACAAATCGGTGTGGCTAATGTTAGTTTTGGACTTTGAGAACTGTCAGCTTTTCACAGGCTGGAGGAATGGGAAGTTCCAGAGAGGTCTGACAGTTTAGTTCTTTATAACATACACAGAAATTATACATAAAGCAACACTGTCTGTATAGGCACAAAAAAGGAATAGAGCTGTAGTATTCAGGATTCTGAAAACATTTTGCAGCTCCAAGGATCACAAAACAAATGAAGTGCAAGAGATGCGTGAAGGGGTGTGGACAACCTTGAACATGGTTAAAAATATAGGAGCAGAATCATTTTTCTTATAATAACAGAAACCACCTAGCTCTGATTGAGAGGAAGAGATGCTCAGGACACATGGGAGCATTTTGGGCACATTCGTTCCTTGGTATCTATGGATCATCAGTTCCAGGACTCCTCCAGCCCTGGCAAAAATTGTCGTTCAAGTTCCTCATGTAAAATGACCTTGTATTTGCATCTAATCTACACACATGCTCTCCCCTACTTTGGATAATCTGTACATTATTTATAAGACCTAATACAAAGCCTGCCCATCACCTCATTCACCAGGGTTTACTTGGTGCATGGCAAACTGAAGTTTTGCCTTTTAGAAACTTGTGGATTTTTCTTTTTTCCAGGATATTTTCAATGAATGGTGGGTTGAATCCATGGATGCAGAATCCACAGACATGGGGAGCTGATGGTATATGAATCACCTTCAGTTCTGTTCTTATTCCCCTGGAAAACAAATAATATACTTTTAAAATTACAATAGTCTCCCATGAGGTATGGCATTTCTCTTAGGATATCAAGCTTTAGGAATAGTGTTAGGCCAATAGATAAAGGTCACTATGAAAGTTTTGAGACAGAATGGATGGCCCATTATTTCACTTTGAAGCAATACGGTCCAGAGAGCCCTTTCTTACTCACCCCTGGAAGTTCCAACTTGCTCACTTAGCAGTGTTGTGGGGAGGGTTTCATTTGTTCACATCCAGGCAGATTTGATGTGTCTTGATTTTTGTGTCTCTCAAAACTTCCATACTGCTCCCGGTGTCAGTCTCTTTTGAAATGTAAGTATTTAGTCATTTCTATAAACAATCAATGTCAAGGTAAGCCTAGTATTATAACAAGTTTTCCTGGATGATATATTTTGTGTTTATGCCAAGTATTTTTAAAAAATGTATACTTTGTCCCTAACACTAACACTTTTTTAGTGACCAATGCTGAACTCATCACCAAGCACACTGCACATAGCACTTTCTCTGCTGTGGTCTTTCCTAGGCTGTACAGTTGTTTGAAGTAAGCTTAAGTAATTCACAGTCTGATGTAAGAGGTAAAAATCGTAGTGAAATAATTGTGATCTAAAAAGTGCTTTTGAAATCTGAAAAGGAAAGTAGCTGAGAAATTTTGTGGGGCTTCCCAGAAGAACTGACACTTTAGTGACATGTTGACTGTGCAGGAAAGAAATCACGAAGCTTCATAAAGAAGGCGATGTTTTGGGTGGGAACTTGTAGAATTTCTAAGAGTGGAGAGAGCTCCTCCTCAGAGAGGATGAATAATTTTGTCAGAACCTTCAATTGACTAGGGTGTTTTAACATACCTTGAAAGATAAAAACCTACTAAGCTCCAAATTCATGATGTTTCGTCCCCAAATCAAAAGCATAGAAAAGTTTTATGACATATCAGTGTGGTTCCTAATCTGCTTATGTGAAAGCAGCAGATGATTCCAGTTCTGTCAAAACTGAGTGAAAAAATCCAGTGACCTGACATTATAAAAAACTTGCATAAACTCCTTAGAACTTAAAATCTGGAGTTAATAGCTGTAATGTGTTTAGAGATAGCTCTGAGAGATGGGATTGACTAGCAAATCAGCCAGTCTCACCCACGTTTTCTCAATCTCCGTGCTGTTGAGGAGGGACAGCGTGAGGCTTTGTCGTGGAGGGCAAGACAGTCTGTGCCCTGCAGAAGCTTAGCATCATCTCTGGTTTCTACCTTCTAGATATCAGCAGCAGCCCTCAGAGTCCTGAGAGCCAAAAAATGCCTCAAAACATTGGTAAATCCCCCCTGAAGGACAAAGTCAGCCCAGTTGGATACCACTGGCTTAATCAATACACAATTTTCTCTCCCAGAAATGGAGCCCAGAGTAGAGATGTAGAGAAATGAGCAATGCATGCAGTGGCAAAATTGACTGTTCCTGAATGTGCACCTGCTGAGCCCAGGCTATCTGCACTAAACCTTGGACCAGCAATACAGAATAAAGCCTGGGCTCTTTATGACCTTTGCCTCAATGGTTTCCTTCTATTTAGAAACAAAAACTCAAATCATTCTCTGGTCCTGCTGGAAAGAATACACCATGTCAGTTCTTTAATTCACAACCAGTTTGAGGATTCATCAGTATATTTGTGCCAAAAAAATAATTTCTTACTATGCACCCACAATTTGTAAAGATACAATAAAAAATCTGATTAAAACCAAACAACCTTGAACTTTTTGGCCCACTGAGAATAAGATCCACCAAGAAAAACATGTTTGGAACAAAAGATAAATGAAACGCATCATCGTATTCTCAGAAACTAATCATTCTTTGAACATGGCAAATGGGGGGGGGGAGGATTCAGTGTGGTGGGCAGAGGAGAGGGGTGGGCAGTGAATTAGTTAGATGAGGCTGGAGATTTCAACTAAAGAGAATGTCCCACACGAAAAGAGCTTCTAGGGCTCCTGGTCAGTCTCAGCATTGCCAAGGCTTTGGTGTGTTGAACCAAAGGAGCTGCTCCAGCCCAAGAAGGGGCAGCCTTGCCCTGTGATCTTTTAATCCATGGTGTCAATCCACTGGCCCCTTGCAGCCTCTACCCCTAATTCTCAGGTGATGTGGTCTGGAAACATTAGCCTCAGCGCACTCATTTTCAACTCAGGCTTTTAAGAAAGGTAAACATGGGTCCTTTTGTTATTCAAGCTGTTCCCACACTTCTATCCAAGGAACCTTTCAAAGGAGTCTATAGCTGAGGCATTACATTTCTCCAATGCCCACCACAAGCAGGAGTCAACTAGAAGCCTGGGTATTCCAGATTCTTTCAGTCTGGAAAGCCAAACTGGGAAGATGCCCCCTAATCGGAAGAGCATGGAAGAGTTAGAATCATGGGTGGGTAATGTCCAGGATGCCCAGGGACGATGAAGTGATGAGAGGCCTTCCCCTGCTTAGTAACAGTCTTGTTTTTAAAAATGCTTTTTCTTTTTCTTTTGGCTTACATATAGTTTGTATTCTGTGCTGCTTAATGGAGGTGATTGCAGTCTTACCAGAGCACAACCTCGCAGCTCAATTTTAAACCAACATGGGTCTAGGAAACAGCTCATTCAAGGTCAAATCCTCTGATTTCTGTCTTGCACTTTTTTTTTGGTTCTGTTCATATTTTTCTCTCCTCTTCACTTGGCAGGAATTGAAGGACCACGGATACTCCTTTATGCCCCCTTGTAGAAAAGGAGATCGTCAATGTAATAAGTTGGTCTAGACAAAGAAAATTAAGGTAATTAGTAGAAAGCTTGCAAATGTTCTGTGTGGGAGGCCCTGTCATTAGGGAGCCTCACTCAGGCTCCTGTGGTCTGTTGTGTGTACAGAAGGATAGTTCTGGGTTTCCTCTCTGTAAAGAGGAATAAAATAATTCTGGGTTTCAATTAAAGACATAACTGCAATTTAGTCAGGGGCATAGGAACGGGGTGGCTGTTGGTGGTGCCAAGCTCATGTTGTAAGACTTGAAATCCCAGCACACAGCAAGGGATCCTGAGGCATCTGAGTGACCACAGCCATCATCCTCAATAAGACACCAAGACTAGCAATTAGAATGTAGACAGAACAAATATTTATGTTTTGAGAAAACAAAAGAAGAAGCATCAACAACAAAATGAGTCAAAAGCCACAGGATCTCAGATGTGGGCGAGCAAAGTGTTGCTGTCAGTGTGAAGCAGGAAGGCTGAATTGGTTTCCAGTATTTGCAATTCAGAGATCTAGATTACTGGAAAATTTACAATAACATTGCAGTTTAAAACCTCCTCTTCATCCGTGTTACACAGAGTTTCACATGAGGAGTCAATTGTCCTTTTCCTCCCTCTCCCTACATCAGCTCCAAGTCCTCCCTGCCTGGTATGTATATGGATTATGTGTTCCAGGGAGTCTGGATACATTATTAAAAGAGAGCCTTTCAACATCCTGGAAGAGCTCATGCATATTTTAAAACTATGTATCAATCCATAAATTCATTCTGTTAGGGAGCCTGATGTTCTGCATGGTCAGAGAATGTAGCAAAATCTAATAATAGAAGGAAAATTAGAGCTTCAGGAGGGGATTGTCCAGGAAGACAGAGAGATGTGTGGCTCTTCGCTCCTCTCAGAGTGACAGGTAAATATTTATCTCTTTCCTCTAAATAATTTTAGAGGGCTCACATACCTACATGCAAGTTAGGGAATGGATCTAGAGGAGGGAAAAAAATCTCAGGTAATTGGACACATACAAACCAGATTTGTCACTAGCAGGAAGACCCTAAGCCAGCTATTGTGACTGGAGTGAGACTCTTGGTTTTGACTAATTTGGCAAAGCATCTGGCTGTGATGACAAATCCGCAGGAGATGATGAATAAGGATGGGGTGATTGGGGCCTGGCCAGTGAAGAAAAGAATCTCAGTGCACGTGGTTTGGCTTTGACAAGGCCAATGATGCTAAGTTTCCCCTTTCGAACATCTCTAATTCTGAAATTCTATAAGCATGAGATGGTGTCTTAGCCCATCTACATCAATCCACCATGGGTGTCTGCCACGCACTTGGCATCTGTATTTGGGAAAATGACTTGACTGCCAATTATCTAATACTGTTATTTCATTTCTAAAATGTAATATCTAAACTGTTCATTTGAGAGATGTTTCGGGCTGTTTGTAGCCAACGCACCAAGTTTCAGATTTATTCTGGAAGACACACCCACATGCATAGTTTTTCCTCAATATATTTTGTAAATAGCTGTGTACTCATGGTTTACAAAACACCGCTTTAAAAAGGCTGTACGTGTCTTTAACACAAATGCAGGTTGGGGAAATCATTAGATCAGTCTGTGCTGTTTTATGCGTCCTCCCAGGTGACTAAGAAAATTCTTTATGCTAGTTCTACTCAATAGGACTGGCATTGTTAAAGGATGAATCAGTCAAGGAGTTAAGAAAAAGCATTCTCATGGCGGGGTGGGGGTCAAATCTGAATTTCTGAACTTTTAAGGTTAGGTTATAGGTAATGAGAGTAACTATTTTTTTTTTTTTTAACTAAATTAAAGGTTAAAAAAATCTTACATTCTGAGAAATCCTACTTTCAACTTGTTCCTAGTTCTGTTTATCGACTTTCATTGCTTCAAATTCTATAGTTTCAAACATATGAAATTTACTCAGGTTCAATATTTCTTTAGCTTTAATGCAGCAAAAGTCAACTCTTTAAATGGTGGGTGAGATTCTGTCAATCATTTCAGACTTGAACGTCTGAAGCAAAGTTCTATAGAACATTATGAAAGTTGTTGCAGAAATCATGAGTATTGCTTCAGGATTTATAGTATTGGCATTTTCTATTTTTATAATAGAGTGATACGTCCTCACTTTTTGCAAGGGTTACTGAACTCCTGTTTTATTTTGGCATTTGGTATTTTTTTTTTTTTTTTTTGAGACAGAGTCTCACTATGTCGCCCTTGGTAGAGTGCTGTGGCGTCACAGCTCACAGCAACTTCAGACTCTTAGGCTTAAGTGATTCTCTTGCCTCAGCCTCCCAAGTAGCTGGGACTATAGGCACCCACCACAACACCCAGCTTATTTTTTGTTGTAGTTGTCCTTGTTGAGCAGACACAGGCCGGGCTTGAACCCGCCAGCTCTGGTGTATGTGGCTGGTGCCCTAACCACTGAGCATAGTTGCTAAGCCATAGGCATTAGGTCTTATTCCCCTTTCCTACCCGTGCGGTTATCGTGCCTCATTTCTACCATTCTTACTAAGATTCTATCTCTGATTCGCCTGGGTTGTCAGCTTCAGAAACCGAGACGCTATGGCAGGAATTCCTCAGCTTAACATTTACCTCCATTCACAACTAGCTATATTTTTCTCCTTTCCATTGCAGAGAAGGGGATAGATAGTTAATCCTCTCTAGCCCTTTCTATCTTTCCATTATTCTCACGCTCCCCTTATTTGGTCATTTTATTCCTTTTTTTTTTTCTTCTTCTTCTTTCAATGTTTAAATATATTCAAGTAACTTTCATTTTAGACTTAAAATTTATTTTTATTTATGCATTTGTTTATTTATTTATTTATTTATTTTTGAGACAGGGTCTCAGTCTGCCCCTCTGGGTAGAGTGCTGTGGTTTCATAGCCCACAGCAACCTTAAACTTCATGCCTCGGCCTTTCAAGTACCTGGGACTACAGGTGCCCACCACCACGCCTGGCTATTTTTCTTTTTCCTTTTTTCTTTTTTTTCCCTCAGTAGAGATGGGGATCTCACTCTTAACTCAGGTTGCTCTTGAACTCCTGAGCTCAGATGACCCACGGACCTCGGCCTCCCAGAGTTCTGGGACTACGGATCTGAGCCCTTGCACCAGGCCTAGATTTAAAATTTTAAAAAGAGAGAAGGGGTAGAGAGAGGGGCAGGCAGGCTACAATGTTTAAGGTCAGTATGACTTCTAGAAAAAAAGACTATGTTTCATTATTTTTCTGACAGCATAACTAAAATTGCTTTCACTAAGGATCTAACTACTGTGACTGGACTGGTCAGTTCAATGCCATCTTCTTCAGCGTGCTGTGACGTCTCACTATGGTCAGCACTCAGGTCCTCGGTCCTCCTGCTTGCCTTGGATTCTAGGGTGCTCTCCCTTCTAGATCTCTCCACCTCCTTTGATGATTTGTTAGCCCGTTTTCAGCCTATATGCCTCTTTTCTCCCAGGTTCAATGTTTGCCTCTTAAACCTCTTATTACGCCCAGGAGATCTTACCCTCATGCACAGACCTACTGTTCTGGCTGGCATTGTCTCTTAAACTCCAGACCCACATTTTCAATCTGTCATCCTTCCCCATCCCAGGAATAATTGCCACACCCCCCGCCCTAACTGAGAAAAATCTACCTGCTCAGGCACAAGCATCAGCTGCTCACCCCCTCCATAGTCATTTAGCAATATACTTTCCTTCTCTGGGATTGTTCTCTAAACTCAAAGACAAATCAAGGTCAGCACATCCACCTGTGCACTTGGCTGTACGTCCCTCCCTTCCCAGTCACTGCGAACCTTGCTTCAGGATTTATTATATTCTCACAGTCATATGACTTAAACCTCGCAATTTCTGCTAGTTTCTTCCCCTTAACTTTCAAAATATATTTACATAAATCGCATCTGAGGAAATAAGGGAGTAAATAATAAATTATCTCCATTGGAGCACCTTTCCTTTCAACTGCCCTAATTAATGCCTCATCTTTTACCTTAATCACTTTTCTGGAAGGAACAGCCTGCAGTGTGATCCCATCCTTCCATCCTTACTTACCTTCAGCTCCCTACAATACGACTGTTGTGATATTTGCTACAGTGAAATGGCTCTGACAAAAATCACTCGTACCCTGCATTGCCCCAAACTCCAAGGACTTTTTTTTTTTTTTTTTTTTGCAGTTTTTGGCTGGGGTTGGATTTGAACCCGCCACCTCCAGCATATGGGGCTGGCGCCCTACTCCTTTAAGCCACAGGCGCCGCCCCCCCAAGGACTCTTCTTGAGCCTTTATCTCACTGCACCTGACCACAGATAACTGTGAGTCATTCCCCACTTCTTGGTACTTACCTTCTCCTGGTTTCCAGGGAAACCTTTGTTTTCTGTCTTTTAATATAAAGTCTCCCATGCAATTGTTTCTCTTGCATTATTCATCCTTTAAACATCAATTTTCTAAGAGAGTCATTCTTGGCTCTTTGTTCTTCTTTTCATTTTACAATCTCTCCTTTTTATAATCTTCCCTCTTCTTAAACTCAAGGAAATGTGGTAGTTAAAACATACAAAAAATAAAACTAGTTTTGGAGATCTAACTAAACTTGAGCTTGAATCTCAGCCCTTGCACTTACTCTTTTATAAGCAACATAACTGTGGGTGGCTTGTATGATCTCTCTGAAGGTTAGTTATCCTCTCCATAAAGAGAAATGTTCATATCAACTGAGACTGTTGTCATGGATACTAATGAAGATAAGGTATACATTATTCCATATAAAGTATGCACTACTGAATGCCTGCATGTAATAAGTGCTTACAATTATAATTTGTAATTTTATTATTATTAATGCTATTATAATTATTTTTAACTAATAAATATGTGTTATAGAGTCCAACATCTATCGTCTTCAGCAGGAACATATCCCTTGACATTCCGATTCATATAATAACTCCTAGATGTCTACAGTGTGTACTGTAATATATAGATTCCAGTATCTTCTTCCCACTTGTAGACAGGGCGCCTGCTTTCCTTACACCAATTGTGTCCCTCACAGCTTCCACTGGGACCTCTTTATCACATAAACATATTATGTTTAAAATTCTCAAAGGATAGAGTTCCATACCTTTAGCACAAGATAGCAAAGACTTCCCAATGACAGAGTCTTCCAGATTCATCTCTAAGTGTTTATCATTCACCTGCAGGTTTGCGATGGAGGCCTACTCTCAATTCTCAGCGCATTCACTGCCTTCACAAACCTTTCAACTCACCTGTTGACTTTGCCTGGAATCACTCACCCAACCTTTTCACAGCTAGCTCATTTCTATTAGTTCGTGTCATGCCTGTTCAGATATTCTCTACTTTGTACTCTTGTCATAGGAATTGATTTCATTCCCAGATCCCTTCCTCCACACTCCAAGCATTTTATTGTGAAGAGCTACTTTGCTCATCCATCTCCTCAACGAAACTCTTGAGTTCTTTCTGAGTAGGTTCCATGTTTCTGTCCCCTGTGGATGGTGATAACCTGCTGAGCATGTGCATTTGATGGTTACTGGCTGAAGGAGTAAGTGACTACCAAGTTCAGAGGAGGATGCAGGGAAACAAAGCAAAACACCCTAGTGGGGGTGGGGGAAACTACAAAGGTTCTAACATGACTTTGGAGAATAAAGAACCTGAGTTTGACTCCCATCTTGACTACTCACTAGTTATCTATACATAGATAGGTACTTAACCTCTCAGCACTCTTTCCCAATTTGTAAAAAGATAATGGGAGTAGCTATGATGATTACCTGAGGTGCTTCTTGCAGGAATCAATAACATATTAAGCGATTATTACTGTACTGGTCACAAGACTGGCCCTTGGTAAATGTCATGTATCACTATTTGTTCCTTGGGTCTGGCAGACTGCCTTAAATGATATTTTTTAATTGATTTGTCTGTTAGTAAGAAACTTGTGGTAAGAATGAAACAAAGCCATTGTATAGCTTTGGTTAACTTTGGAAAACTGTCGGTGCGCTCAAGATTCATCACTATTTGGAGACAGAAGAGCCAAAGAAGATGATTTAGTCTGAAACCCACACTTTTTATGCAGGGAAATTGTGGGCTGAAAAGATTAAGAGCTGGTTGACTTAGCTTATTAGAGGTCAGCTTATAAATATCCAGGGCTAGAACCAAAGTAGCTACTAATAGCTGTCATTTCCAGTTGTTTGGACTGAAGAAACTCAAGTGATGACTAGAGTTTAAGGAGAAGTAGAGCGCTCAGAGCTGAGGGTCCAGGCCAGGGGGTGGGCAGGGGCCACACCATGAAGTGGCCTTGCCACATAACCACACACCAGTTCTACTCTTCTGTTTCTTAATTTCCTTTGTTTGGGAGGTTTTTCTTTTCCAAAGAAAGGAAAAAGAACTCAGTGGAAAATTATGAAATGCTATTACATACAAATCTGATTAAAATTACAGTGACTGTAAACCCTGAGTTGAGACGGACACATTTCCCAGGGCTGGCGTGTAGCTGTGATCATGTTTAATTTTAACATTTCTGTCTAGCTTTTAAACGATGCTGTTTTTCCCCCTATTAAGTGATGTTCCAGAAAAAGGACATTTTTAATTATATCACCAATTTGTTTAAGGTGCTCCAGCCGCTTAGGGGGAAAACAAACAAACAACAACAACAACAACAAAAAAAACACAAGAAAATCCGTATTCAAAAAGATGGAGAATGTAGAGTGAATGTGAAATAAAAATATCGGTTTGTGCTAGAAAGAGAGAAAAAGTGCTATATGGCTGAGAATAGTTCTTCCTCTTACGGGAATCCGAACGGGAGCTTCTAAATGAGTCTTCCTTGGTTAAGGGAGTTTCCTAATTCCATGAGTTTCTTGGTAATAAGTTCAATTACCTCAATTATTTGTCACCAGATCAGATTGAAGATTTAACAGAATGAAATAAAGCCTTTAATAACAGAGGCTCCTAGATGTCTGCCGTCATTTCAAAGTTTATAGGATGGTCTGTTTTTGCTCTGAAATTTCTTTAAAACAGTGAAGTTAGCTCTAGAAAGCATTGTGTTTTTCCATTCTGTTCTTCACTTTTTGCTATTGTTCACAAGTATTTGATTACGACGAAATGAATGAGTCTCTTAAGCAGGGAGGCCCTGGCTGTGTCCTTTATATTCAAGGAAACATACAGCAAAAGAATAGAGTTTGGCCAGAGTCCTTTATAAAGGACTGCTATGGCATGGGTGACTCTCCGGGCTTTGTGGTGGCTTATCATTACATTGCGTTATATACCGTTGATCTTTTTATTTTTTAAAAGAGTAATTTTGCTTGGGATTGTTTTATGTCAGAGGGACTAGTGACGATCACCATTATTTACAACTGTATGTGATGCTCCCTTTGAATTGTATGTTTTATGCACTATAGTTTTTAGATACCTTTCTTTTCATAGAAGCCACATATGATCCTTTTTATCTTCCTACTAGTAAAAAAGAAAAGTCATATATCTTAGAAAGAAATGTTGAGAGCTAGGTGTATAGCAAGTATCTGGAGAACAGCTCAGTTTTTTGTGTGAATCAAAGATACCAGAGAATTTAAAGCCGTCAAGGCTCTTAGAAATCATCTTGTCTGGCAGGTCCCAAAGTCTTTCCCTTGCTTGTAAACCTACTCCAGTGAGATGCTTCTCCACAGCTTTCACTGTCTGAAAAATCAGGACATTGCATACACTCTAACTCTCTTTTAGAGACTCACATATCACATTTGTCACAGTTGAGTCTTGCAGAAAAAGAGCCTCTATAGCTGTTTAACCCTGGTTGACTTAACACGTAGGGTCGTGGAAATCTTTATTATGCCGTGAAACTAACATCCAGAGATTTGTGTTTTAGGAAATGTTGAGATTCTCCCTTGAGAAACCTGAGGTACAGCGAGGTTGCCAAATAGCCAGTGGGCATCTGACATGACAACCTTAGGTTCTGGGCTTCATATCCAATATTTCATATACAGAACCATTGGGTGAACTGGCATTTCAGGATAACTTGTGTCCTAAGAATACCTTTACAAAGTCCTCAAGTAGTGAGAGTGAGGGCTGCCTCTGTGTTTGCTAGTTAGACAAATGACTCTTATACAAGGAGCAGTGACAATGTCTGAGTCCTAGAGTGCGTGAAATAAATCTGGAAATGACGATCTAAGTTGGGATTGGGGTGAAATGGACATCACGTGGGAAGTATAGGTCCAAAGCATCTACTCTTAGAGAGGTGAGAGCAATTTGTAGAATTAATACACTCACCCTGCTACCATTTTTCAAAATCAGTGAAGGCATATTTATAGGACTTTCGGATAATCTTGAAATTTCATGCTCAACAGAGTTTTAAGTAGACTTAAAATGTTTTTTGTTGTTTTGTGTTGCTTTTAAATTCATTCCTTATGTTCCTTTACTTGCCATATTGTATAATAGGTGTGTTAGATATATATTTATTCTAGCTTATTAGAGGACAGAAGTCCGTATACGCTATTTTTCTGGAAAGTCATTTCACAGTGAGCTGGTTCTTTAGCTGAGACCCTGAGAACAGCAGGTGGGATGACTCTGCTCTGTCCTTCAATGAGCTGTTACTTTTCTATGTTCATTCTGGTTCCAACTTCCCATGTTTTGCTGTCACTTCCTAAATGTTTTGATGCAAATGTACAATCACCAGTTTAATATGTTTTATTTTTTAAAAAAACATAATCAGAGGCAGTTTTTTTTTTTTTTTTTTTTTTTTAGATAAGAGTCTCATGCTTTCGCCTACGTAGAGAGCTGTGGCATCACAGCTCATAGCAACCTCAAACTCCTGGGCTCAAGCGATTCTCTTGCCTCAGCCTCCCAAGCAGCTGGGACTACAGGTGCCCACCACAATGTCTGGTCATTTTTTTGGTTGTAGTTGTCATTGTTGTTTGGCAGGCGTAGGCTGGGCTGGATTGGAACCCACTGGCTTTGGTGTATGTGGCTGGCGCCCTAGCAGCTGAGCTACAGGCGCTGAGCCTCATAGGCACTTTTAAAAAAGAGAAATCTATCCAGTGGTTCAAATGAGTCCATCAAGAAGATGCAAGATGGATTTCAATGACATCGCTGGGTTCAAACTTCATAAGGGCTTGTCCATGTGTCTTCCCAGCCTTACCTGCAGACACATTCCTACCAATGCCCTTATATGCCTACTGAACAGAGGCAAGATGTTGTATGGGATTATCAGAAATAGTCAGGTAATAAAGCACATTAAATCCAAACAGTTTGGGTAATATTTCACCTTAGGGAAACTCTGGCTGCTGAACATAGGGACTGATCCAGTGCTCCCTTTAAGAAAATTCCATGAGACCTTGGATGGGGATATAAGCTCTGAGATGGAAAACCACTCAGGTTAAATGATTCTCCTTGATGTGGCTTTAGCGAAGCTTGATGCTAATTCCAAAGCTCTACTCGGATATAAAGGGCTGTTCTGAGGCTAGAAAGTCATAAAACCCCAGCAGGCCGGCTGTTTATCATTTCCCTGGCAAGGCCTTGGTCATGCTGGGACTGAGAGTCCAAAACACTTGGACATGAACTGAGAGGGCCAGTGCGATTGGTTTTCAAGTGCAGAGTTATCTCAGCTCCTCACTGATCCTGGTAAGAACGGGCATGGTACTGCTTTACTTAACTGATTAATTAATATAATGTAGTCATTTTGTGGCCCTTTGGTTTATCTGCAGAAAACAGACCATCCCACTCCTAAAATATCTTCTGTTCAATAGAGGCACAACATTCCCTTTTGTGGCCAATGATGTTTCTAAACTGTAAAGGATTGGAAATAGGTGAATAAAGAATGACTGGCTGGTGAGAATCATGGCTGTATCTGTTTGGGGTTTAGAATGTTCTAATTTAATGCATATTATTAAGCGTCTACTTCACTCAATTCACAGAGCAAAATCCAATCTCAGTAATTTCAAAGTCCAGTAAGAATCCCATTACTTAAAAGTCAACTATATTCTTCTGAGTAAAAATGATATTATATTCAGATAAGTGTTTAAATAGAGTGCGCACTTCTATAAGGCTCTGTCTCCTCCAATAGAATAAAAGAATCAGAGGTTTACTGTACTATCATAAGGGCTAAAGGAGATAACGGGTGTCTACATGTCAGGGACATTGCTTTGAGGATTCACTCTTACAAGGCCATTGTCTGTACCCAAATTTCTGTATCTCTCTGAGAATTACGTTCAAGACTTTCTACTGTCCCCTTCCTATCTTCTTGCTATAATTTCATAGTACCCTGATGCGAAGAAACCAGAATGAAAGGATGGTGATTTTTGTCATTTTACGTATCAGGTGGTGGAGTAAGCCAAGGCTTAGAATTAAGACCAACTTCTAGATTTGCCTTATGTATTCACATCTTAATGACTGTGTGACCTCAGACAAGTGATTAAAGACTTTGTGTGCTTATCTATGAAGTGGGGAGAGCAAGGGCCGCACTGGTGTGCTGTGGCAGAAAGGCAAGAGATGTCACAGTCTCGCTGTGTAAAACACATTGAACAAATAACATTTTTTTTCAACTGAATTCCTCAGATTTCCTTTTCAGCTATGCCTGCCTTCCCCATCCCTCCCCTTCCTCAGACCTCACACTGATATACACCTTCAAAAAATTTTCTATGCTCAACTTGTCCACAGAGAAATTGAATTATAAAACATTTTCTCCTTTGTTTTCTTGAGTTGTCCTAAACAAGGTATTTTTTGAAAATCTGAGTATACACTAAGAAATTGATTGAGAAACAAAAACACTAACATAAACACTAATACACTTTAATGATATAGAATTGCCTAAATTATCTTTATATAGTATTATAGTAAAGCCTCATAGTGAGACCTATAAATGTTTTCAAGTTACAGAGAGTGATATATGGTGGAAAAACAACTATGCATCTTATTAAATCTATTAAAAGAAAATTTTCCTTTAATTTTCAAGCTAGATAAACATTAAGGGCATTTCACATATGAATTGCTTAGAGAAGTAAAAAAAAGTACCAACAGATTTAGAATAGGATTAATCAACATGTTATAGATACAAAGGTGTGATATTGAAGATGTATCCTCTCCCCAAAGTGGACTTTGTTCCTCTCTTTCTGGTTCTCTTCCTTTATTTCCCAACCATCTCACTAGTCTGGGTGTTGAGGACGGCTGTTCATAAGTATTGCTTAGCTAGTGGAACATGGGCCTAATAGGTTAAAAGGTAACAAGATTACTGATCCCTTCCTAAAGGTTCAAGTTTCTCCCCAGCTAGTGCACTTAGGCCATCTTTTCACATGCTGGGAAAAGTCGTTTAGAAATGTAGTTTTTAACCTGGCTATGTCCAAATCCTCTCCCTCCATTTTTTCGGGCTGAGTGCAAATATTAAAGGACTTTCACAAGAGCACAGATTCTTTTTTTTTTTTTTTTTTGGAACAATGGAAGAACAACATGCAACTGTCTACTCTGTGCTTTTGAAGGCACGTCCACGTCAGCACAGAGATTTGGAATTGCCTCAAAGACAGATGAGGGTCAGCGAGTGCCTGGTAGATCAATAATAGAATATTTAAATCAAAGTACTGCTTGGGAAGGAGCCAAGTTAGAGAAGAAGGCAGGAGTAACCCGATCCAGGCCATGGCACTTGCTCAAGCAGCTGCACCAGAGCTCTTTGGATTGCTTGGCTCGATGGCCAACCAAGCCAGGGAGAACAGGGCTTTAAATGCTTGCTGGATTAGTGATGAAGGCAGAGTGGAGACGGGGTTGCTTTGATTTCTGCAGAAACCAGAACATTAAACTCATGGGCTGTTTGGAAGAAAGGCCTTAATTTTGACAAAATAATCACTCCCAAACCACCCGCCCAATGCATTTATCATCAGCATGGTTATAAAATCTGACATCCTATGTCTCGGGATGAATTGCCCATCACCTGGGTCCCACAGTCACAGTAAAGAGGTGTGGTAGATAAAATAATGCCCCTCACCAAGCATGACCACTCCTAATTCCCAGAATCTGGGAATGTGTTTCCTTACCTGGTAAAAGGGACTTTACAGTCATAAAATGCAAAGATAACCCTGGAGAATCCATGTGGGGCCACTATACACTGAGTCTTTCAAGAGGAGAATTTCTCTTGGCTGTGGGCACAGGAGGATGTGGCAATAAACAAATGATCAGAGAGACACAATGTCACGGACTTTGAAGACAAACTAAAGGGAGCACGAACCTTTGATGACGGCACCTTCTAGAAACTGGAGAAAGCGAGGAAATGATTTTCCCCGGGAACCTCCAGAAAGGAACACAGCCCTGTTCACACCTTGATTTAAGTTCAGTGAAACCCCAGCCAGCCTTTACAAAACTGGAAGATAATAAGTTTATTTATTTATTTATTTATTTATTTATTTTTGGCCAGGGCTGTGTTTGAACCCACCACCTCCGGTATGTGGGGCCAGTGCCCTCCTCCTTTGAGCCACAGGTGCTGCCCCAAGTTTATGTTGTTGTAAGTCACCAAATTTGTGTTCACTTGCTATGGCACCAATAAAAGAATATTACAGGTTTCTGCAATATAGCCCTTTCTGTATCCCTGCCTTCTAGAAAAGTCCCTCGTAGCCTTGGGTTGAAGGCCAGGAGAGCCCTAAGAACCATGGCTGGGCTCTGCTGCTCATCTTTCCAAAGGAGGGACTCAAGAGAGAGGACCATCAAGGAGCCAGAGGCCTGCGTGCAGCACAGGCCCTCCTGAGAACCAGGCAGATGCTTGTGCAGAAGCCAGTGCTTAAGGGAACAGGGAGCGGAGGGAGCACATTCCAGGCCTGGTGGGGGCATTTCATCCACCAGGTGCTTTACACCTCTTAGCACATGAGTTTAGCTGAGCTTCCTGACAAAGTTGGAAAAACTAAAACTCAGAGTAACTGTGATTGTGTGAACCACCCAAGGTCATAGTATCTCCCCATAACCGGGACGGGAGGGGCAAACCAGGCCTGTCTGAGCCCAAAGTCCAGGACCTTTCCACTGCCCTGAGCTGTTCCTGGCCTACCAGTTCAAATCCCTTTGCTTCACCATCATTATCACGAGGTCACTTTGGCCTCGTGCTAAAAGGGGCTGAGGCCCTGCTGATATGGCTATTTTTGTCTTGGAACTAGTTCAGGAAATCATGGCAGGGAAAAAAGGGTTCAAAAGAAAGGTCATGAAAAAATAAACACGTTTCCATCTAGTATGGATTTTTTACTTTGTGTCATACTTGGGAAGGGTTTCTCTACAATTAGATTATTTTAAAAAATACTTTCTTCTGTGGCTTCTTCTTTTTTTTTTTTTTTTTTTTTTTTTTCAGTTAACTCTAACAGGGAGTTTAATACTGGTGTCATGTGAGCCATTGACTCAACTCCGTAATTTACAAATGACTTATCAGTTGTCCCCACACCATTTATTATATAATCTATAATTCCTCACTTATTCAAAGTGCCACCATCATCACTTCCTAAATTCCCGTATGTATCTTTTTTTTTTTTTTTAAGAGCTTGTCATTCTGTTAAATAAGCAAATCAAAAGATGGTGAACCAGATAAAAAAAGGAATTGCAATACGTTTCACAGACAAAGAGCATGATATGTAAATAGATTCTAAAAAGAAATCAATCTAAATGAGTAAAGAATATTAGCAGACATTTCAAAAAGATATATAAACATCTTAAACAAATGAAAAGCTACTTAACCTCTTATGGGAATGAAAATTAAAAGAACACTGAGATACCAATTTTTACCTATGAGATTGGCAAAAATCCAAATGTTAATTACACACTTATGTTGGCATGAGTGGATTTTTGCTGAGACTGTAAATTTGTGTATCCTTTAAAGAAGAGTGTTTGGAAATATCTGTCAAAATTACAAATACACATAGCCTTTCAGCTAGCAGTTTTTCCTCTAGGAATTTATATTAAAGACAGCATATATATTTAAAAGAGCTATGTGTAAGCCAGACGTTGTGGCAGGCGCCTGTAGTCCCAGCTACTAGGGAGGCTGAGGCAAGAGAATCGCCTAAACCCAGGAGCTGGAGGTTGCTGTGAGCTGTGACGTGCGCTCTATTGAGGGTGACAAAGTGAGACTCTGTCTCTAAAAAAAAAAAAAAGTAAATAAAAGAGCTATGTGTGAAATTTTTCTTGTAACTGCAAATAATGCAAAAAATATATACAAAAGATCATATGTAAGTTACCGGCTAAATACATTTTCACAACTGTTTTATTGAATGACTACGCAGTTCCCTCAAACAGTGGGAATATTCTTTATGTGCAGTTATGGAGTTTTCTTTAGATATGTTGTTAAGTATTTCCCCAGAGGACATTTGGGAAGCGTCTGGGGACAGAGGGAGGGAGGGACTGCTATTAGAATCCAGTGGGTAGAAGCCCGGTTTCTACTCAATGTTCTGAAATACACAGTACAGCTCCACACAGTACACAATTCTCCAGTCCAAAATGTCTTGGGGAACTATTGTTGAGAAACTGGGCTCTAGAATGATGACCAGGAACTGATTATGTTATATATCTATTGGGCAAAGGGTCAGAGGGCTAGAAACTTTTCGCTGTATTCCATTTTGTAATTTTTGAATTGTGTTCCTATATGTATAGATACAGCTCATTCAAAAATAAATAAGTACCACTTTTTTTTTTTTTTTTTAAGAGTGTCATCATTGAATCTCTTTTTAAAAGAAGTCTTTGAGGAGGTGTGAAGAAAAATCCTTCATTTTCCTTGTTTGTTTTCTTTCTTTCCTGTGTTTCCGTGTTCTTTTGAAAAACCCAAGGACATCTCTGTTAGTTGTTTCAACATAGATGAAGTGTTCTTTCCTGGAAAGGTACTCTAAATAACAGAGTAAAATAGGAGCATGAAATTGCAATGTATTTTATCTGATCACACAGGCTTTGGTCTCAGCAAACACCAGAGAAAATTGTAACCTAAATTATTAGAAGTTAAACATATGTATGTCAATGTTTTCTCTGGGGCAAGGGCAAACATTCTCATAAAAGGAGCTGATAGCACAGAGGTGCCTTTTATTTCTGACAATGGTGACTTTCTCTGAGAACCTCTAAAGATTTCCCTGGAATCCGTTTCCTAAATCTTCTGTAAATTTTCCTTATTAGAGGTTCTTGTTCCATATTGGCACTAGATATTAGTAGAAAGGCTGTAAATTAGTATTTACCATTAAATCTCTACTATCCCTCTTACCACTGTTCCAAAACTGCTTTACCATTGTGATCAGGGTAGGGTTTTGCCCAGAGTGTATTCCTGGCTTTTCCTGGCAAAGTCATTTCAGGACTCTGTGTTCTGTACTTAACTCCTTCATTTCAGTATGGGCTCCTTCTCTACTGACCTCTTCATCCTCATTTCTTTCTTTTTTTTGTTCGTTTGTTTTGTTTTGTTTTGCAGTTTTTGGTCAGGGCTGGGTTTGAACCCACCACCTCCAGCACATGGGGCCAGCGCCCTACTCCGTTGAGCCACAGGCACCGCCCTATCCTCATTTCTTTGAAATTTCAGTTATTGTTTTAGATTTAAAGTTATATTAAAAAAACACAGCACAGTAAAAGACATTCATGACATATGGGACTACCAAAGTGGATTAAATATCGGTGGCCTTACAGGGAAAGAGCGTCTTTTTTTCTTTTCTTTCTTTTTCTTTAATTTTCTTTTCTTTTCTTTTCTTTTTTTTTTTTGAGAGAAGGCAAACAAATGTATTTAATGTGCATAATACCTAAGATGGAAGACCCAAAGACACAGGAAAACTGTCTCTTTCTATATGTAAGTTCAACAGAGTATAGACATCTGTGTAGAAATATGATTAGACAAAAAGAACACGATCTGTCCATTGCATATAGATGATATTCTAACAGATGCCATTGACACCTGACATTTCACCTTCTGTGCTTTTTTGAGGATGCTAACTGCATTTACCTATTTTTTTTTTTTTTTAATATATGAAAATGAGACACTTGGGGAAAGACTGAACATATGAATGTGTTCGTGTGTGGATGTCTTTAAGCTGCTTCTATCAAGACGGAGCAAGACCAAATATGAAGCCTTTATAATCTAGAGTAAGGGGAGCAGAAGAGGGGCAGGGACTCAGAAATGGAAGTGGATGGGGTCAAGAGAAAATTTTACCTAAAATACAATTGTATGAAAAGCTTATTTTGGTACTTTCATCTATCAGTTTTGCTTTTCCCCAAAATCAAAGAATGGGCTACTGAGCCAGAGATTGTTGGTTCTAAGCTAAACTTGGCAAAAAGAGAAAAAAAGTTTTCTTTTTGCCCACTAATACAAAATATTATAGAAAAAAAACTTTAAAAAGATAAATACGTATATAAATTATATATTATGTACTGTTATATAATTTATATATATACTGTTATATATAAGTTATATATATATATACTGTTATGTACTGTTATAAATTATATAAAAGTACATATTATATAATTTATATAATATAATATAATTATAATTAATGTATACAGTAATATTATATAAGTTATATATAACATTTATTTATTATTTAATATAATATATAATATAATATAATATAGTATATACACTACATATTATATAATTATATACAGAATACTGTATGTATTATATACAGAATAGTGTATGTATTGTAGAAATTATATAATGTATATTCAGTGTGTATATATATACATATATATGTATATAATATATATATACATATATATGTATATAATATATATAATATATATATACATATATATGTATATAATATTATATACATATATATGTATATAATATATATACATATGATATGTATATATTATATAATATGTATATTATATAATATGTATATAAATATATAATATATATATACATATATATGTATATAAATCTAAGCATTCAGTTAGTTTATAATCTGGATGAGAAGAAAACACTCTTATGAAACATCCATTTTCCACATTTCTTAAAGCACTTATCTGTAAACAGAGTCAATTCCACACCATCCTAGAGTCTCATTCAGCTGTGACATTTCTTTTCAAAAAAAGAGTTAAGGTCTTTTCAAAAAAAGAGTGGTTATATGTCCCACTGTATTCTGCAGCCTGGAGTCCTGTGTTTGAAGGAGAATGGACTAGTTGACCACTGGGGCCCATCCCAACTCTAAGACATGACTCCTTCACTCAAAGACCTTAAGAGCAAATCAATGCAAAAAATAGTGATGAGTTGCCAGAGGGAAAGAGAGACACAGAGACCGGGCTGGGGAGAGTCTTGGGAGACTCATGTACACAAAAAGTATTTCTTTGAGTTGGCTCTTATAAATGGAGATAACTTTGCTTACCGCTTGAAGACTTTTTCAAACAACATTGTTAAGTCTTTTTCATTCTTCTTTGAATTTTGTGTGTGTTTTTATGTGGAAAATCATCAAGAAAAAGAACTGTATCTGTTTGTTCCCAGTATGTACGAGGCAAACAATAAGGATTAGTTTCAGGAAACTGTGAGAAATAAAAGATAATAGAAGAAATAATATTTAATCTCTATCAATCCAAATGTAATTTCAGATTTTTTAAAAAGTGTGAAATGGGCTCAGTGCCTGTAGCTCAATGACTAGAGCGCCAGCCACATACACCGGAGGTAGCAGGTTCGAGCCCAGCCCAGGCCTGCCAAACAACAATGAAAACTGCAACCAAAAAATACCCGGGAATTATGGTGGGTGCCTGTAGTCCCAGCTACTTGGGAGGCTGAGGCAAGAGAATTGCTTAAGCCCCAAGTTTGAGGTTGTTGTGAGCTGTGATGCCACAACACTCTACTGAGGGTGACATAGTGAGACTCTGTCTCAAAATAAATAAATAAATAAATACATAAATATTAAATGAATAATACCATGTACCATATTTTTGGACCTAGAGTCCAAAAAGAAATATTGAAAGTTAGTATTGTGGGTTGTTTTATCAATGAGAGTAAGGCAATTTTATTTCTGGAAAATGGTAGTCATAAAAGGTAAGTCCTATAACCAGGAAAGAGAAGAGGCATAAGAAAATAAAGATGGCAAACAGAAAGAAAAAAAAAAAATAGAAAAAGGAAAAAAGAATTTAGAAGAAAGTTGTGATAAGCAGAGCCAATCTAACTAGTGACATTAGCAATGGGGCTATATTATCGCGAGGAAGGGTGAGAAAAAATACCAATTACCATTATATCCCCAGTCTACTAGCAATCATTATGCAAACAAGTAGCCTCATACACGTCCCTGATCTTTATTTTTCCTTAAGCTAGTATGTGAATTGTACATTTAGAAAACTTTAGGAGTGAATCTTCACCTTCCAAAAAATATTTGCATTTTTAAAAGAACCCATTGTAAGATTCCTTCACATATTAGTTATGAGCTTTACCCTAATACGTATAAAATGAATCCATTCTTAAAATTTGGTTTCCATTCAGACCATTATCTCTTGAAGCTGACAATCAGTTTTGTGCCTTGCAAACCCCCAGAGGACCTGACAAAACGGCACACACGACAAACATAAATGAACAAAATGGGCAGCACCTGTGGCTCAGTGAGTAGGGCACCCTCCCCACATACCGAGGGTGGTGGGTTCAAACTTGGCCCTGGCCAAACTTCAACAAAAAAAGTAGATGGGCGTTGTTGCGGGTGCCTGGAGTCCCAGCTACTTGGGAGGCTGAGGCAAGAGAATCACCTAAGCCCAAGAGCTGGAGGTTGCTGTGAGCTGTGACACCACAGCACTCTACCATGGGTGATAAAGTGAGACTCTGTCTCTTAAAAAAAAAAAAAATTCAACAACAACAAAAATTTAATGCACCCCCAAAACTTACAAGAATACTGGTTTTTAGAATTAACTAACATTTTGTCAAGAAATCCTGAAAGTATTAAAATTTGTAATACTCAATATTTACCAATACATTGCTTTCCTGTATTGTATCTTGTATTTCAAAAGTCAAATGTGACTTGAATATTACACTTTTTATAGTATTTTCCTTTCTTAAAAACCTTTTTTTGCATCTTCTGTATAAACATGTTGTCATTGTAAAGACTCTGTACTTGGAGAGTTTTTGTTTTCCAATTAGTGATATTTAGTAGTGCCAAACCATGCATGCAAATTTTCATCCAAAGCCTCTTTTACCCACAGTACAAATTTTGGGGTACAATGAGAGTAAAATTTGTTGCTAGGAAAGAGAGATTTGTTTTTGTGAGGTGGATGTTTCTGAGTGAGAAACATCAGGTAGAATTACCTTTTCTTACAACTTCATCTAGACCAGTGGTTCTCAACCTTCCTAAGGCCGTGACCTTTGAATACAGTTCCTCATGTTGTGGTGACCCCCAACCATAAAATTCTTTTCATTGCTACTTCATAACTGTAATTTTGCTACTGTTCTGAATCGTAATATAAATATCTGATATGCAGGATGGATTTTCATTGGTCACGACCCACAGGTTGAGAACCGCTGATCTGGACAGTAAATCCAAAAACTTCAATTTCCAAATCTGAGCTTCAGACAGTGGAGAAGTTAATAGATGAAAGGTAAAAATAAAAGAAAAAAACTCATATATTTTCATATAATATATATTAAAGATGCATTTTCTGCTTAACATTTTGTCCATCCATTAAAGAAAGACCCAGTATCAAGACAAGCCATTGATTTTGCCTTTTACAAGTGATTTAATTAGCCTTACTTCTTCAATCAATGATAGAATCAGATAGATCAATGATATTTCAAAACTGTCATTTTTCCTTTTGCACCAGCATCTCTCTGTTCCCTCGCCCTTCTATAAATACGTCCACCTTCCCAGAGCACAACTAAGTTAGTTATAGCCTGATTTAGTTGGAAAAATTGGTATCTTTTACCTATACAAAAACCAATGCTTTGGTTGATGTGAAAGGAATGTAACAGGCATGAGTAGCAAGAATTATGAGATTCTGTTTGTCCTTACTGTGAAACGGAGTAGAATGTCAATGGTGGAACCTGCTGCTTTACAAAGTAGCACCTTCACTATCACAGCACCTGTGAAATGCCTTTTATTGATGCTGAATAGGATTCGGGCTTTTGAAAGATGGGGATTACATTGTGGACCTAGGTAGTAGGTTTCCCAGTTTTTTGTCACTAGCTATGATATGTCCTATTTCAGAATACTTATTATTTTCAACACATTCGTATTTCTTTTAATCAAGGAATTTCTCTTGAATTGGTTTGACAAGCGTTTCCTAATCACATGAAGAGTCTCTAGTAGATTATAGAGGAGCTGAAGTAATCCCCTCAGAAACTTAGCCTGGCTGGGAGCCGCCGGAAGAGGCCTGGAGCCCCAGAATTCTTTGCCTTGAAGTATAAATGGACTTAGGTATTGACCCCGGAAGCTCTTTGCTTTTTGTGCTTGCGTCTCTGTGCTTGCGCACACCTGCTGTGACACGCAAGATAAATTTGAAAACCACTGCTTTAAACATACAGTCAACTCCTAAGTAACTTTGATTTGATTAATAGATTTAAAAGGATTTTAATGTTTATTTTTCTTTTGTTATTTACATACACTCATGCAGCTTTGTTACACGCATAGATTGCTTTAGGGCAGCAGTCCCCAACCTTTTTGGCACCAGGGACTGGTTTCATGGAAGACCATTTTTCTATGAACCAGGGTTGGGGAAGGATGGTTTTGATGTGAGTCTGCAAGCAATTGATGTATTACAGTCTCTGTGCAGTCAAACCTTTCTGATGGTGATAATCTGTAGCAGCTCCCCAGCGCTAGCTAGCATCACCACTTCAGCTCCTCCCCAGAACATTAGGCGTTAGATTTGCACAAGGAGCCACAGCCTAGGTCCCTTCATGCAGAGTTTACAGGAAGGTACTCACTCCTACAACAATCTACTGCCACCACTGATCTGACATCAGGCAGAGCCCAAGCCCTGTACATACAGATGAAGCTTCCTCTCTTGCTTGCTGTCACCTCCTGTTGTGTGGCCCCATTCCTAACAAGCCACAGGCCACACCAGCCAGTCTGTGGCTTGGGGGCTGGGGACCACAGCTTTAGGGCATGGCATTTTCTCATCGTCCACCCTCCCCCCCCCTTCCAAGGCTCCATCAGCTATCATTGTTCATTGTCTATATTGTTCCTTTTCTTAAAAAATTATACTCCGTGGTATGTTACACAGTAAGAAGTAAGAATTCATGCTGTGGTTTATCACAGAATGATTTATCAGAGCATCACTACTATAATTCCCATCTAGAGGGCCAGGAAGTACCGGTCATTTTGTATTTATGAGCTAAGCCTTCTAAATAAATAAAATTGCATGAGTGATCATCTCCATAATTTGTAGGACTCAGTGAAAACAAAAAATGTGGGTCTCTGCAGGAAATTTACTAAGAATTTCAAGGTAATCCAACAAGGGATTGCTTTAATTTTTAAATATTCTTTTACAGTTTTCCTTAGCTACTTAAATGATGTGATTGGAAAAAATATATAGTTTATTGTTAAGCTATAAAAGGCAAAGGGAAATCATTGTAATATACTGGGAAAAAGCAAGGAACTTTTGATTTCTGCTGTTATTATTATACAAAAAAGTTATTAGTTTGAATGCTGTATCTCAGTTTTCTTACTAGGAAAATGGGACTTCTTTTTTTGACAAATACTGATTGAGAAACCTACTTTTCTGGAAGGTTTACGTTATTTAATCCTCACTATAATATTATGAGCAGGTGGGATGTGCCTCCCAAGTAATAGATGAGAAAATCCTGGTACAAAGAGATTAAAAAACTTGATACTGTGTTCTTTAGCAGTAAGTATGGGGATGGGGTTAGAGCCCAGGTGACCCAGCGGCAGGGCCCAGACTCAGACCACCCACCTGCCTGCCATCCTCTAATTAACTGTATGTTATATCACTGTATTGTATAATAATAATAGCAGAAATTAAAATCCACAATTCAGCTCAGAATAGATGCCCCGTTACTATACAGTGACCCTTCTGGCACTTACAATTGTCTATGTCTCTCATATTAAAACGCTGAAACTTTCTCACAATTGGGAAATAATACAAAACAGAGGGAAGGTAATTTCTTCTGTTGTTCAAATCTGGACAAGATATTACAATGCAAGAAGCAGCAAATCAAATAGTATTTGGAGAGACACGATAATCCGGTATTATACTTATCGAGTCCTTATGAAAGGAGATCTTTTCCCAGATGACCCCAAAGGTGTTTTTCCCATTTTCTCATAAATGCTCTTCTGATTATTAACAATAAAAACCTCCACCAAAGTCTAATGAAATCTTCAAGGAAGGTATGTAAGCTTGAGGAACAATAGATTACAAATAAAATCACCAATATCCATTTAATGCTTCATTTTGATAAAGAGAAATTAGATGGGTTTTCCTTATAAATATACTAATCAATTATATATTTGCTTGTCATTGTGAATTTGAAGATTTGATCTAAGGCTGTGCTGTTTTGCATTTCTTAAAGAATTACTATGAAGGGTGGCGCCTGTGGCTCAGTGAGTAGGGCTCCGGCCCCATATACCGAGAGCGGCAGGTTCAAACCCAGCCCTGGCCAAACTGCAACCAAAAAATAGCTGGGCATTGTGGCGGGCGCCTGTAGTCCCAGCTGCTCGGGAGCCTGAGACAGGAAAATCAGGTGGAAGCCCAAGAGCTGGAGGTTGCTGTGAGTCCTGTGACGTCACGGCACTCTACCGAGGGTGGTAAAGTGAGACTCTGTCTCTATCAAAAAAAAAAAAAAAAAAAAGAATTACTATGAAAATTCAGGGTTGAAGGTGATATGTGCCTTTAGTCCCAGCTACTCTGGAGGCCAACAGGGGCAGAAACACCTAAGCCCAGGAGTTCAAGTCCAACTTGGGCAACATAGTTACATCCTTTAAAAAAAATGGGTGAAGAGAACTCAATGACCTTGATTCCAAAGTAAACTTCTCAGAAACCGACAGAGCATACAGGGGGCATGGGGTGGGGGACTGCATGGGAGGTCTACCATAAAGGCTTAGATCTTTTTCATTAGAAAGATCCATGATTTCAATGACTGAGATCTAGAAACTTTTAGGAGCCAGAGGAGTCATCACCTAGTAATTTAGCATCAACTCTGTGGTTTACTGGTGGTCCTTTTCATGTTCAAGAAAGGGAATTGTTCAAACATGATAGTTGGCTTGAAATACTTCCAGGACCAATGCAAACACCAAGTGGGCTGCCCAGAAACCATACATTGTTTTCTTCAGACAAAAGATAATGATGCACTAATGAGTTTTACCCTTTATTGCCCTCTCTGGAACACAGCCTCAGGAAGAAAGCCCACAAAACCAAATTGTTAGTCCCAGAATTTACAATATTTTGCAATGACCCCTATCCCTTTTTCTTTAAGTGCTAGTACTTGTGTGAACTATGTGTGTTGTTTAAGTCATAAATTCCGACCTCATGTAATCTCAAAAGTGCCCTCCCAGAGAGAGAAAGGAAATGATTAAATGAGGAAAAATAATGAAAGCCTCCCTGATACAGAGTTCCTCCAAGAGACTTAAAGCACTTGTGGGATATTATCTAATTCTGATGTATGTTGGCCTCCTAGGGAAGAAAGTAACAGATTAGTATTTTAAACCCTGGAGACAAATAGGCAAAAAGGAGGTGGGGTCCATTTAATAAAAAAGCATTTAGTGAAGTCCTCAAAACTCTTGAGTAGAGGAAGTTACTATCCAACTGATTGGATTGGCACAAGTATGATACTTATGCTTGAGGACTTGCAGGTTTATTGGGATCATTTGTTATTGCTTCATTGGAGACGTGCATGATTTGTTGGGATCCTTTGTTGTTGTTTTATTGAAAGCACAACTACATGTCATTTGAACTGAAATTATCCACACCCCTTCCCTAACATCACGGTCTGGCCCCTCCTCGTTCTGGCTCCTGTTTGAGTCCATGGCAGTATTTCCAAAAAACGTTGCTTACACGTACTGAGTTACCGTTCCTACCTCCATGCCTCTCCTCTCCTCATCCCTACTGAGTGCAGCCTCCTTTTTGAACATTTCCACTGAAATTTTTCTTTGTAAAGTCCACAGTGACCTCCATGTTGCCAAACCCATGGGCCATTTGTGTCTCTCCACCGACTTGATCTCAACAGCGTTCTAAGGAGCTGACCACTCTTTCCTCTAAACGCGTCTTCTCTGGCTTCCAGGACACCACTCCCTCCCCATTTAACTCTCTTCCAGCTGTTTCTTCTCATTCTTCTTTCCTGGATCCTTGTTCCCTGCATGGCTTCAGGACTTTTATAGGGTGAAGGACCCCAGAACTGGGTTAACAAGGACTGATTCTACTCAAACTCTTAAAGTGGTAGAGTTCAGAGGTCTCTTAGTTACAAGCTAATTCTATTCCTAGTACCTGTCTCATTGCAATAATCAAAATTAGCATGTACACAAGTTTCATAACAGTATTCTTTATAAAAGTAAGAATTAGAATCAACCTAAATGAAAGAATAGTTAAGTGCTTTGCACACCCACATGTGCTACATGATATAGTCATTGAAAGCTATTTGTATTTATCATTAATGTTTTGTGATTTCTCTCCATATTTTCTTTGTATAGCAACAGAATTTTTGTTACCAAAATTAAATTAATGACAAAAGATTTTTTTTTTTTTTAAAAGGAAAGCAAATTAACTTGGATCATACCTACTGCCATCTTCCAGCCAATGCAGATGTTTCTTTATTGTCTCCTTGAAGAATGCTCAAAAACCCTTCATTATTTTCTAAGTGATAAAGGACTAATATTTTGTGAATCAATCCATGCACTTTTTCTGTTTATGAGAACAATATTTGATTTTTATTAATTTAGATTTAACCACAAACTGAATTTATTCATGAAATCGTTTTAAGGCAAATGGAATTTTTAAAATCTTCCTTTTAAATAATTCTCCTGCTAATTTGTTTCTTTTAATTGAGGTGAAATTCACATAACATAAAATTAACCATTTTAAGGGGACAAGTCAGTAGCCTTTAGTACATGCACAATATTTTGTAATCACCATGTTCCAAAAAAATTTTTATTTTTTATTATTTTTTTTACATACACATGTGTTTATTAGGTTTTCACATTTTGCTGTCACAAAATTTAAAAGGCTTAAATTTTTATAACAATAACAATGTTGGAGTTAAGGACTAAAAACAAAAACCTCATAAAGGACAAATGAAGATAAATACCTTTAGAAAAGAAATCAGATGATTGCTGCATCGAAATATTAAACAATAATAATAATAATGCAAAGAAAGTAACATTCACATTGTCAGATAAGAGTATGTCTATTATAGAATGCTTTGACTCTGAGGTTCAGTGTGGAGTCATCAGTTAACTTCTTCTAATGATTTTTTTCCATAGTCTCAAAAAATAGACAACTAATATTTAATATTTATAAATGAAAGTAAAAGATAATTTCAAAAAACAGATCATGCCAATCTTATAGATAATAGCAAAAGAAGAAATACTTCAAAATCATTCTACTTGATCTGGATACACCTGATACTAAAATTGGAGAAAATATATTATTATAAAGGGGAAATTACAAACATATTTCACTTATAAATGAGGATGCAATATCCTAAACAATATATTAACAAGCTGAATTAAAAATTAATGTTTAAGTACTTTGTTTAATTAAAAATTAATGTTTAATGTACTTTGGTCAAAATTAAATCCAGTTTATGTGAGAATTAGTCACTATTTTCTTTTCTTTTTTTTTTTTTTTTCTTCTTTCCCTTTTCTACACCCCCTCCCTCCTTCTCTGCCTGGTCTCCCCTTCCCCCATGCGTCCCCATGTCACTAATTGTCATTAATTGTCCTCATATCAAAATTGAATACATAGGATTCATACTTCTCCATTCCTATGATGCTTCACGAAGAATAATGTGCTCCACCTCCATCCAGGTTAGTACAAATGCTGCAAAATATCCATTTTTTATGGCTGAATAATATTCCATGGCATACATATACCACAGCTTACCAATCCATTCCTGGGTTGAAGGACATTTAGGCTGTTTCCACATTTTAGCGATTGTAAATTGGGCTGCGATAAAAAGCCTAGTACAAGTGTCTTTATAATAAAAGACACTTTTTTTTTTTTTCCTTCTGAATAGATGCCCAGTAATGGGATTGCAGGATCAAACGGGAGGTCTTTGAGGATTCTCCATACTTCCTTCCAAAAAGGTTGTATTAGTTTGCAGTCCCACCAGCAGTGTAAAAGCATTCTTTTCTTTCCACATCCACACCAGCATTGGAGTTTTGAGATTTTGTGATACAGGCCATTCTCGCTGGGGTTAGATGATATTTCAGGGTGGTTTTAATCTGCATTTCTCTAATAATTAGGGATGATGAGCATTTTTTCATTCGTTTGCTAGCCATTCATCTGTCATCTTTAGAGAAGACTCTATTCATCTCTCTTCCCCATTGATGTATAGGATTGTTGGTTTTTTCCTTGTGGATTTATTGAAGTTCTGTATAGATCCAGGTTACTAAGCTTTTGTCTGATTCAAAATATGCAAATATCCTTTCCCACTGTGTAGGTTGTCTATTTGCTTTGGTTGTTGTCTCCTTGGCTGTACAAAAGCTTTTCAGTTCAATTAAATCCCATTTGTTTATTATTGCTGCTGTTTAAAAACATTTTTTATTGCCCCCCCAAAGAAACCCTGTGCTCGTTAAGGCATTGTCCCCCCCCCCCCCTTTACCTCTAGCTCCTGGGAAACACCAATCTGCAGTGTCTCCAAGAGTTTATGTAATCTAGATACCATCCATTTTTTAAAGAGCTGTAATTGTTGATTTTTTAAAATGCATCCACTGAGTAAGAATCCTTCTCTCTGCCCATCTGCTCATTGGCTCTAGCTTGGCTCTGCAGTAGCCCCAAAGGCTTCACCATGGGTTCCACGTGACAGCCCTTCAAATATGTGGCTGCAACTCTGAGGAATCATGGTCCCTGGCCACTCCATCCTTCCCATCTGCAGGACTTCCACCAAATCCATGTAATTTTCTTTATGTCCAATATGAAGAATACCTTCTATGACCCTTTCTCCCTATATAATAGATACTACCTGTCCGTGGATTTTCATCAGCTTTTGAACCTCCTACCCAAACTGCACTACCTGAAAAAGATCCAAACTTCATGGAAAATTGGAAGGAGATGGGGCAGGGAGTTTATGACAATCCAATGAGCTGGTTCTGGGGCAGGCCTCTCATGGCATGAACTTGAACATCAACTTTCTCCGCATCTCACTACCGTGAGTCTGGGCCCTGCGCAGGCTCCCCTCCCAGCACTGCCCGGCACAGAGCTGGGAATCCACAGTGCACAGGCTAAAGAAGAAAGCTTGCCTAAGTGGAAACACACATCACAATTACTTGCAAATAATCTCCTTACATCTTCCTGTCACAAACCATTACAGAAGGCCTCTACTCTAAATATGGGGAAACTGTTCAAAGAAAGCAGAGACGTCAAATCTAAATTTCAATTAACTTTAACACTGATTTCTCTGTATCACTGCATTCATCTCTGGTCCTTATTAATGAGGATATAATTAGTGATGTTTGCCCTAGGCAGTGGACCAGATCTGAGATAATTATATTCTAGACAAATAATTTGGGTTTTGCTTTTCAGAGTATAGGGTGCTTATTAAAAATACTGTTTCTTGCTTTCTAGCTCAGATCTTGGGTATTGGAATTTCCACAGTATGTGGGCCTGGTTGGTGTGTGTCTTGTTTATAATGAAGTTTCAGATCCACTTAGAAAAAGATGACTCCTGTATTGAATTTATGTGGCATACAATTAATAGACAGTATTAATAGAATGTGTTCCATGGAAAAAATGTGCCAATACTTGTGTTTGGAAACCATGTATTAGAAAATATTTGATAAGCTTGGCTTAAGGTAAAACTGGTTCTGTTTGATGTTAACAAGAAACATTCTCTACAAATACTTCAAAAGTTCAATAGAAGTCCTTTTTATTTACATTATTTATAATTAGGCTGATCCAAAGAAAAATCTAAACAGAGTTATAAAAGGCAGAATGGTCACCAAACATTATGAACACATGTGCGCTCAGTAAATATTTGCTGGATGAGTGGCACACTTAAATTTGCTTTATTTCCCAAATAAAAGGCAAAGGAATGATTCCTCTAACCTCCCAGCCTTTCTCCTTCTCAAGTATCAGTTTCATTCTGGCCGTCTAACTATGAGCAAATACAACTTCTATAATTTCTCTGAAACGTTCTATCTTCTTTCAGTTATTCAATAAATAGTTATTTGTCGTCTACTGTGTTCTGGGATCTGTGCTGAATTCCCAGGATCTGGCAGTGAATAAAACAAATAGGATCTCTACCCTGATAGAGTTTTCCAGTGAAGAGAAGGAGTATGTTAGGATTTGGGGAGGAGATTAATAATTTGGCAAACTAGGGGAATGTCAGAAAAAGTAGAGGGACTTCAAACCTCCCTCATCATGTTTAGCTCTTTGGAGTGATAGGGGCTCCTGAGGTTGAAGTTCAGAAAATATTTTTTATCCTCTCCACTTATTTCGCTTGGAGGGGATCCTTAAAGATGTAGCTGGCTAGATGCATTACAATTCATCGGCAGCATTTTAGAGAGTAATGAACAGGACTCAGTACAAGGTTCCTTCCTGGCATCTGGTTCCTACTCACCCCCAACCCAGGTGAAAATCTCCACCAGGGTGATTTCCATCCATGCAGTGAAGACTTTTCTGTCTTTATCTCACCTGGATTCTTACAGCTTGGGGTATTTTTGCTTTTCCTGGTCTGATTTTGTAGGTTTCCTTTCTTCTTTCCCTTGATAATCCGGGGTTCCCCCAGAGCTCTATTATCATGTACTCTTCTTCTTTCTCTACCCCTGACTGATCTTGTTCCCCCACAGAGCTGTCTACCAGACGGACATCTTTCTTCCCCTGAGCCATAGAAACTCCCTGTCCCCATCAACCAGCTCTCCCCCTGGTGAACACCACCCCAGCCCCATGATCCAGTTGCCTGAAGCAGATACCTAGACTTCTCCCTCTCCCATATTCTTGTGTCCATTTAATTATTTCAACAGATTAAAGCCCAAATATCTAAAATGTTTCCTTCATTTCTGTCCCCATTGCTCCTTAGCTCAGGCCCACATGGTTTCTGTCATGGATTAATCAGAAGCAATTAACTACTCACCTATATTCCGGGTCATCGTCCCTTTCTGTTTATTTGTGAATGAAATCAATGTCTTATTTTCTTTGTATCTCAAACCCTAGGGAAATGCACGGAACATGTAGAATGAATCAATGGGTCAATTAATGCGTGTAACTTTTATAAAGGTGCTGGCTGTTATGGGCTTGTAAATGGAGAATGCTTTTGGTATTGGTTTTCGTTTTTAATACGTTTTCAACACTTTTCTTCACTTTTTCCGTAACTCCACTGGCATGCTGTAAGTCTCCTGGTTTTCTCTGATTATGTTTGTTTTCCTTGGTCGAGAGCCTTGACTTTGCCCTGTCATTTGTCTGAATTCTGCATTAGTTGTCAATAGAAGCTAACTTGAAAAAGGCAGGGTGCGTAAGACTTAACACCAACCGAAGCAGACTTCTTGTTTCAATTAAATTACTTAATATGGGACTTTCCAATCCTCTATGGACCCATTAGCCAACAGTGTTTTGAAAAACTGTCAGGAAAGAGAGGTTGCAGAATTCAAGAGACGTGAGTGAGGGAATGGGAGAGGAATGAAGCCTGAGGTCTTTTTTCATAACATTTACATGTGGACATAAAATTTTTATGTATCAGAGAATTCAAGAATGACTTATTCTTCTTGCCTGGAATCATTAATGCAAGTCTCATGCTTGCAAATAACAATGTAATGTAATAAAGTAGTTTAATATACTTCAGAGTACTGTTCGCCAAACATTTTTAGTTCCTAATCTATAACCTCTCACAAACTTCTTAATTCACATCTAAAATTCGCAGTGGATATATTATTGAAAGAATATTGCAAACTGGATGTTTTAAAATAAAATGGTTACAGTATTTTTTAATGTTTCCAGAGGGATCTAAATACCGTAGCTATTTTATACTGACTGTTTTACTTTTTTTTTTTGCAGTTTTTGGCCGGGGCTGGGTTTGAACCCGCCACCTCCAACATATGGGGCCAGCACCCTACTCTGTTGAGCCACAGGTGCCACCCTCACTATTTTACATTTTTAAAAAATATATGTAGAAATACTCCTTTACAAGAAATCTAGCATTGTATCTTTTTCTCCTTAAATTCATATTTCACTGTAGTTTCACCCACAGAAGTTTTTCCTAATAGGTTTCAAACTTGAAAGTCTTTCATTTCTCATCTTATCATTCTTTTCTCTGGTAAAAAGTGTGCATGTAAGTTTTAATTTGACCTATGTAGCCAGGTTGAATTTCTTCCTGTGGATTGCTTATTCATTAGAGTGAATAAAAGTATTTGATAAGAATAGCATAAGTATGTTACAAAGTTAATAAATTATAATTAAACACAGAAAGGTCAATTTTAATTATTTACCTCTCTTAAAACAATGCCTCATGCCTATGCATATTTTATTGTTATTTACGTTTTTATAAAGGAATAGTATTTATTCCTAAAAATAGGCAGGGTTCAATAGAAATTCTTTATTCTCTGTGTGTATATGATTATATAATATACACAATGTATTATATTTTATATACATTATATATTCACATAAATAAATTGTAATATAAATGTGGGTTTTTTTTTAAGAGACAGAGTCTCACTCTGTCTCCCAAGCTAGAGTAAAGTAAGGTGATAACAGCTCACTGTAACTTTGAACTACTCGACTAAAACAATCCTCCCACCTCAGTCTCCCAAATAGCCAGGACTACAGGTATGCGCCATCACACCTGGCTAATTTCTTTGTAAATTTTCTACAGCAATGGAGGAATCTCACTGTGCTTTCAGGGTGGTCTAAGATCCTTGGCTTCAAGTGATGATCCCACCTTGACCTCAAAGAATTGGGATTGCAGGCAAGGAAGTATCTTTTCCTAATAGCAATGTCTTGATTTCTTAAAATCCTTCAAACTTACCTATGAAAAAAATGACAAAGCGGTTATTAATGATGTATCACTGGTGAATGTAACTAGATTCTTTCTCAACTTTGATTGAAAGCAAATTATCAGAAACATCTTGAGTTGCAAAAAGATTTATTTATCATTCATTTACTTTTTAGTAAGGGTAACAATGCCTAGAATTGAACGCTTTGCTTGGTGCCCTAGAGCATTCGTTGTCTCTCAGGCCAGTACTCCTCCATAAGTGGGCTGGATGGGAGCTTTCCTCAGTGAGAGAGAAGGATACTGAACAGGAAAGGAAGCCCTGTTTGTCACATGGCAGGTGTGTCCCCCAGCAGGTCTCTTAGAAGACAAGGAACAGAAGTTGAGGGTTTATGTACTGATTCCTCTAAAACCACCCTTGAACGCATTCCCCTTGGAAAGCCTTTGTGTAATCCCCAGGATTTGACATATGCTAGTTTGAAGACCATTTACCATGGAGCATTGCCGGAGTAGTAAAGATGAGAGATAGTAGAGGATATTAGGTTGGTGGCTGAAGGACCAGACAACACTCACACAGAAGGATGATAAGGACCTGCAAAAATTATTACTGCCAAGTGACAGGCAATGGTTCATTTGATTTTTTCAACTATTCCATTTTTAATCCTTATGTTTACTTCTGATTTTGAGCCTAGATATGTATTAAATCTTTCATTCATTCACAAATTAAGAAGCATTCAAAACTATTCTCTAGCCCTGCCATCAATCACTGTGGAAACAAAGATTAAATACCTTTGCCTTCCAATGTCTGACACTGCAGTCGGGGACCAAATGTGCAGACAATAGCTACACAGTGGGTTTTGGCTGTAACAAGGCAGTTAGTTATGATGGTGGCAAAAATGAATAGCACAGAAAACATGCATGGTTGCATAAAGGAAACAGCATTTGAATGAAAACTAAATGACTAACAGTGGTCAGAGAATATTTCAGGCAAAACAAATAGCTGTTTGGAGGTGGAGAGCAGCCTTGGGTGAGGTGGAACACATACTTTGTGTGTTTTAAGCATAAGGCATAAGAACAAAGGGCACTCTTGGGATAAGAAGGGAGACGGGACCAAGATCAAGATCTATGCACCATACCGAAGACTTTGAACTTGTAAGTGATGAGAAATTTCTAAAAAGTTTAATATAAAGGAATAACAGACAGATTTACATGTTTGAACTTTCACTCTGATAAGAATCTGGAAGATGGATCTTAGAGTTTGGGTGGGCAGGCATAGAGGCTAGTGAGGATGCTGTTGTAACATTCAGGTAGTTGGGGTCTAAACCAAAGTAGTAACAGTGGGATTTTAAAATGAAGCACAAAAGGCAATAAATGAGGTCTTGTTCATAGATTGGATGTGAGGAGTTAGCTAGGATATTCTCCAGGAACTGAAGACAAAAGTGATTTAAAATACTAATAAGTTTAACTCACAAATATGAAGTTCAGAGGTAAGCAGTTCCAGGACCTAGTTCAATGGCTTGAAAATATAACCAAGAACCCAGTTGCTTTCCATTTGGGGTGCTACCCTGCAAAGATTTGACTTTTATCCATGCTCATGTTTTAACCTTCATGAAGGCTACCATATTCCCAGTCATCAAATCCTTGCATAACAACAATCAAAACCAGAACAGCAATTTCTCCTTGAATATCTCTTCTTATCAGAGAATAAAACTCGTTCCCAGGAGACTATATCTTATATCACAGTTGCATCATTGCCCATGCCTAAATCAATCCCTTACACAAAGAGTAGGATAACCAATTGGATTGGACCAACTAACTTTCAACCCCCTGGTATGCAGAAAAAGTGTATGAAGTCTATGAAAAGTCTATTGAAGTCCAATACCTGAACAAAACTGTGGTTCTGTTAGAAAGGAAAAATGGGATATTGACTCTCTCAGGTAGTAAATTGACAGAGTCTGCTCAGACTCTCAGCTTTCCAGCCTAGGTGAAAGGGTAAATGTTGTGCTGTTCATAGAGACAGCACCTGTTGGCAGAGGAGCAGATGTATGGGAAATTGTGATGAGATCTGGAGTATATAGAAGTTTGGGTGCTTACGAGACAATTGGGGAAGGTTTGATGGGGAGCTGAGTGTACTATCTGGGAGACATGTGTAGAGTGTTGGTAATTGGAGTCACAGGCATGAATGAAATTCTTAGTAGAAATGTGAAGAAAGAGAAGACAGGATTATGGGGAAGTCCTTGAGGAACTCTAATCTTGCAGAGGGGAATACAGAAAGACAAATCAAGAAAGGAGATTGAAAGACTAAAGTGAAAGAAGAAAAATACGTTTTCTCATGAATTCTAGAGGAAGTAAGAAAGGATTACAATGCCTAGTTTTGTCAGACTTTGCAATGTGCTTTGTCACCATTCCTATGAAATGTCATACAAAAGTGACGAAACGACTGGTAGTAAGGTGCACAGGAACAACTGATGGAACATGGGCGGGATGATTTTGACTTTGCTCACAGCACTTCAGACAGGCCTTTCTCATTTATTTTGTCTATTATATAACATAGGCAGAAAATCTGTACGCTGCTCTCAGGGATGTGGAAGCCTGCTATTACAGCTTTCCTTGAACACACGATGCTATCCTAGGAAGGTCAAGAAAGGGGATTGGGGAGTGAGGAATCATTGCAGAATGATTGGTCACTAGAGCAGCAACCTAAAGTCATTATTTGGAAAAAAAATTAGGTAATGCCTAATGGCTATAGAGAATAGTGTCACTGGCTATAAAATAGGGAATGGTTCAAAATTTCTTCCTTCCTTTTAAGTAACACTCCTCGTCAATTTTGCTCAGAGAGTTCTTGGATTATGACTTAATTTCAGTGCCATATTTCTCATGACAGCAACACAATAGAATGGTGGCAAGTGCCATTAACACCAATTTACATGGGGGGACCCAGAGAAGCCTCGGAATGAGTCACACAGGTCACAGCACAGGCAGCTCAAGGCTCAGAAACCATGCTCTCCCTCCAATTCCCAAGTGGATGTGACCTAGAGAGAAGCAACTCATGTGTGGTTAAACTCACAGCTCTGGAGTCTTCCCATCCATTTCATTATTAAATCTAAGACTTTGCCTCAGTCTTGGCCACACCATTACATTTCCTATGCTGAATTTCTCCCACCAGTATCTTTAAAGATTTAGAACTTAGATTAAAAATTGCCTAATGGTACACTTGCTATCCAGAAGTCAAAGTAAGTAATGATAGTATCATATCTTCTTTGGTGGAAAACCTTCTTTTAAAAAAACATAAGATAGTTTTTCCAGCTGAAATTAAGCTTCTCCTGGAACAAAATGATAGTCAATGTTGCATTCAGGCAATGCCACTTGGAAAAGTACATGTATCCATTTGGATTTCAAACTTCCCAGTCATGCGGCATGCCCTGATCTTTCTGCTTTGAAATTGTGAGCGACTTCCTATACTTCCTATACTATAAAGTTCAGAAGCTTTATAGTTTGAACTTCTTATTTTGTCTAATATTTTGATTTCTCTTGCTTGGAATAAGTTGCAATCATTTCTTTTCAGTCAAACAACCATTACATTTGAGCTTAATGTGCAATTTTACGTAATCAGAGAGATGTGAATTAAAATAATCATGAGGCATCCTTTCATATTTTTTGATAGGCAAAAATAAATGAATCTGGTAACATCAAGTGTTAGCAAGTGTGGGCTGTAGCAGGGACTCACAGACGCCCAGTGGAGAGGATAGTGGGACAAGCACACTTGGAGAGCAATGCAGCAAAACTTAGTCAAGCTCAAGTTGGACAGATCCTAGGACCAAGCATTTCCACTTCTTGGTGTTTCCTCTAGAAAAACTCTAACAGATGAGCATAAATAAACGTGTACCAAAATGTTCAGTGCAGGACTATTGGCAATTGTGAAAAAGTAGAAGGAACCCAAGTGTTCCTCAGGAAGATGAATGAATAAACTGTTCCCATATTTAAGAGTAGAGAAGTAGAGACACTTGCAAATATCCACATGCAGAAGATCTCAAACACATATTTTGGAGGGGACAGATGTTTCACAAGAAGAGCATAGTACTGTTTACGCAAAGATTAATTACACACAGACATACTTTCCTACACCAAACATAAGCAGTGAAAGCATCATGGGGATGGATCTACAGAGAAACTTTATAGAATACTGGCCATCTCGCTGCGGGTATGAGAAGAGATGGTGAGAGAATGATACTTCAACATTATCTTTTCTTTTTTAAAAAATTGAACAATTGCAGGGCCCCACTTCTGTGGCTCAAAGGAGTGGGGCACTGGCCCCATATGCTGGAGGTGTGGCAGGTTCAAACCCAGCCCCAGCCAAAACTGCAAAAAAATAAAAAAAAAATTGAACGATTGCAAAATAAAAAGGATAGAAATATCAGTACTCATGTGAGTACATAGAGCTTGTTATAGTTCCCGTCTTGCTTGATATGTGAAATATTTTTAGTTACCAATTTTAAAATCAGAAGCTACTTTTTTAGCAAAAATGCTCAATGGTAAAAGGAAGGCAGCTATTGAATCAGATAGAAGTCTGAGATAGGACTTGGCAATGTTTTTCTATAAAAAGCCAGAAAGTAAATTCTTCAGGCTGTAGGCTGTATGTTCACTGTCCCTACCACTCATCACTCTGCCCTTGTAGTACCAAGGCAGTCACAGACAAAGCATAAATGAAGGGGTACGCCTGTGTTCCAATACAACTTTATTTACAAAACCAGACGTCGGTCTTGGTTTGGCTTGTGGGCCATCGTTGTCTCTGTTTACGGTTTCTGGAGGTAAGTGGTTACCAGCAGACAAGCAATCCTGGCCTATGAGGGTGATCCTGGGGTCGGAACATTCATATATATATTTTTTTTCCTACAGAGTTAGTTGGGCAGCTAGACCACCACTATCCAAGCCTAAGAATCCAAGTCGCCAATGCAGTGCCTTCAGTAGTGGAGGCTGTGGCAGGGTTAGCACTCATAAAAATGATCTCCATAAGTTTAATATTTGGGAGGAGGGTTTGCCTTGGTGGTTTCTGTTTGACTTTGAGTCTTTTTTTCACTTTAGGGATGGGAGCAAGTTTATCACAGGTGTGTCTATCACTATTCAGCCCTGGGAACTTCCTTTCAACCTTCCAGGGATGCCCTAGAACTCTTAGGTCCCAGGAAATGTCTCAGTTTCATCCTAATCACTATTCTTGCACAGCCCAGTACTGCCTGGACCTGACTTCTAAAACTCAACAAGGTCACTCTGGGAAGGACTTCATCGGTTTAGCTGTACCCTGGGCCTTTGGTCACTTGCATTCACCTGTCAGTAAGGATGACTCAGCACTGCTGTAGCCTTTCCTAGAAATCAGGAAGCCCAATTGCTCAAGCTTCTACCAGAGAACCCCTCTTCAGATCTTGACACTTCTAAAAGGGCTGACCACAGGGGCCTGTGATTCTGTAGCTAGATACTAGATTGCTTTGGCCGCGTAGGCCCCGTTCTGATATCTACAAAGACCCGGTCAGAGGGTGTTCACTTAAGAGAAAAACACTTCCACTACCTCTGTCTTTGCACGAACCACCATTGGCCAACTCAGTCTGCTTAGGCCATCAGCATTTATAGTCCTGGAACCCCTTGCAAATTGACAACGTCGTCAGGCCAGAAGGATGGTGAATCAAACCAACAGGATTTATTTATGAGTTTCTTCTGACAGAAGCCAAATACAAGATGTGAGAGTAAAATGAAGTATCCTCCTGCCGTCGTTACTGGCAGTTGGGATAACATTCCTGAGAGGTTAATTGTACGCCAACCATTTTTCTGAGTAGCAAAGTGATTCAGAGCAGAGCAGGACTCTGAAGTGCTAAATTCAGGTCATGGCAGGGCCCCTGCCATGTGTGCAGAGGGATGGGTGGTGAACTGAAGACAGAGGCTTGCGTCTTCTCTCCCCCCAACACCCCGTAACTCTGCAAGCAAGAGCCAGCAGAGGACGAGCTGTTAGCAGCAGCTGGATGGAGAAGATACGGCCCCACAGTCAGGGCAAAACACCTCTTGCCTACTTAACCTGTTTTGACCTTGTGATGCCATGTTACTATTGCTAGTTAAGAAGAAAGCAATGAGATGTAAGAAAGGAAAGATGGAAGAGTCTGATTTGTCCCTAGTCATCTGGATCTCAGCAGACTCCTTTCCCTTTCCCGAGAATTAGAAATTTGTGCTTCTTAGGTTACTGTGAGATACAACTTCTACAGGTGATTGCCAGATGTTTTGAAAACTTTGAAAGCGTTCAAAGAATGCATGTTGTTAATCACCATGTGTAATACTGTCGCCTGCACGCCAAGAGTTCTCGTCCCCAGTCAGTCTGAACATGTCCTCTCTGACAACAAGAAGGACCTGTCGAGTGGAACATACATTTTTGAGCCTGTCCGCCATGTGTGTGAAGCTGTTACTGGAACTAGGAGTTGAGGACCCAGCTGACTCTGTCAATCTTTCCTGGCTGGGACTAGCAGACTTTCGGTTGTGTTTACTCAGAATGTTAATAATTTCGGAAATTATTAAAGTGGAACAAAAATACTTGCTTTTTAAGAGGCTATTGAGATCACAGATCATCCCACATATATAATAAGCCGTGTAAGCTGAGCAAGTCCAGGGCTCAACACTTGCAATGAGCCAGCTGGAAGCGCGGCCATCTTCATGGGACACTTCATGCGTGGAACTAAGGAGGCAGGGAGAAGAGCCCTTTTAAAAAATAGGCCTTAAAAGTGCAATAACTGTGTTGGACAAAATGTTTCTACAAAGAAAAACAATTCTTCCTTTCCCCCCATTCTCTGCTTTTAATTGTCCACTGCCATTCATCGACATTACCTAACTCCTCAGTTTTGCCAGCTATCAATCTGGGGAATCCTATTCGGATTTTGAGGGACCCATTTAGTTGCAACTTCTTAAGCTCTTCCTTCTCCCTCCCCAGCCAGAACCAGTGACGCTTTCAGTATCATTTGAGGCCACTAGTGCTCATCGAAATTACCTGCAGCACTTCTTAATAATATAGACCTCAGATCTCACCCCAACCCTACATGTTCAGAATGCTTCAGTATGGAGCCCTGGAATCTGCATTCTGAAGCACTGCGGGTGATTCAGATACAGCTGCTCCTGGGATCACGACCATGTGAACCTGGGTGCTGTTGCTATACACCTTGGTCCAACTTTGGTTATTTGGTTACTGACAAGCTTGTTGAAGCAATGAAACTCATGGCATTCCTATTCCACTTGAAACATACTCAGTACATACTATGCATCAGACACATTTCTGAAAGCAGAGGACACAGCAGTGAGCCAGACAGGTGGTCTTCTCTCTTAGACCTTACATTCCAGGGAGGGAAGTCAGACAGTAAAACAATAAATCAACAAGATCATTAATTATTATTTTATTGGATGATAAGTACCATGGAGAAAAATAAGGCAGAGACAAAGGTGATGGATTCTAGGATTGTGGTGGAGGTACACACGAAACCTTTACTTAACAAGTAATAACTGAGCAAAGCTTTGAGGATGGTGAGAGAGAAGGCTGAGCAGACAGCTGGGGGAAAAGGCAAATGTGAGAGGTTCTAGAGCAGGAGACTGCCAAGCACAGTCTAGGGACAGAAAGGGGGTCAGCGTGGCTGGAGCACCCTGGAGTGAGTAAGTGGCAGGCTGCAGAGTAGGGGGGAGTAGACATTGTAAGGGCTCATCTGACCCTGTAAGAGCTCTCTCTTTGTCTCTGACCAAGACACTGGAATTCACACCATGAATACTTGATGAATGCAGGAAACACCTCTGAGGGGACAGGCAAAGGCCTCCTGTGGCTTCGACCTAGACTACTAACTGTGACACATGGAAATAATTTTATCATAGGTACTTTAACATAAATATTTTTAACCAGAGGCAGCTACACTTACCCAGAGCTCAGATTTTGGAGCCAGGATGCCTAGATTCAAGTATGTCACATCCTACCAGCTATGTGATCTTGGCAACCTCTCCTTGCTTCGGTGCCCTCATCCACAAAATGCAGAAAACAACAGTACCTGCTTCATGTAACTCTGAGGATGAAATGGGTTTATACATGAAGGAAAATAGCTGAAGAGTGATGTGCTTTGAGAACCAATAAATATTTGCTATGATCGCTAGCATGGATAAATTTAAGACAGTTATAATGTTTTGAGGAATTTAAAGTGCTTAATATTAAATCTATTCCCTGGACTGATAAATATAATCATATGCACCATTATAACTGTATAATGATATATGGAGAAAGATAGGTTAGTGTTGCACATCCATTTTAGGGGCTGTATGGAAAAGGTAAATTTATTCAGTTCTGTAAGTGGTGAAATGCACAGACAGGGAAGGTATGAACATAAAGTGATGCTGTGACAACTATGTTGGGCTCAGCTGTAAATGAGATGGAAATCATCTCTCCTGCTGGACATTAGTCTTTCTTGAGGCTACCCAAGAAACTATAAAAAATAAAAATGTGAACTAAACTTTGAATGCCATCTTTCACCTTAGTCAGACTTTGGTTTACCTCCTACAGGACACATTTCAGGTAGAGTAATAACCATCTATCTCCAATCCCCATTCCTGTTGAACTGGTGTCATAGGGTCCCGATACAAAGGCTGAAAAAAATAACACATTCATGTAGACAAGCTTTGCACGGACAGTTTCAGTACAGTCCAGAAAATTTATTTGCTCACTAGTAGGAATTGGTTTCCACTATGAAAATCTGACTTATGTCTCATTGGAATGATTTGAATATCAGTGTGCAGATGTCCAATGCTCAATGTTATTTATAAGTAATGACAGAAATGCAACTATTAATGTTCCTAATCTATGTCCATTTCTAACTTTAATACTCACTGTTAAGAAACTTGTGTTTTTCTCATCTTATGTGTGTTCAGCGGTTAATTTTCATGACTCTAGAGGTACAGGCCCAACTTCAAATCCTGGGCTATTCTTCAATGGTTGTGTGACCTGGGGCAAATAACTTAACCTCCAGGGCCTGTCTCCTTTATTGTACAGTAAGTTTCCTTCATTGTAAAGTAAGGATAATAATGCCAGCTTCAACTTCAGGCTGCTTTTAGGATCAAATTATATATAGCACCCAGCACATACTAAAACCAAGTAAATGATGACTATCAACTATTACTGGCAATGCGGCCAACTGGCTGGAGATGTTTGACAACATTTGCTTTCTAATTCTGTAACTGTTGAACAATGCATGTTTTCTAAGCGTTTTATAAACTGGTTGCTGACCGTTTTGTCCCCTTCTTGCCTCGGGAGCGTTAACTGGGGTGCCACCACTGCTGTCCACGAGTGTATTATTTAATCACGTTCCACCTCCACCCGCCCCTGGCTCCCAGCGGTCAGCCCCGCCCCGCCCGCCCGTCACTCCTCTAAATAAAAAGATTTGCACAGCATTAAAAGGAAAACCATGGATCGCTCACTCCATCTGCCTCCCCAACCCACCCTTCTAACTCTTTCTGTCGTTGCAGAATGTTCTGGAAGCTTTCCCTGTCCCTGTTCCTGGTGGCCGTGCTGGTGAAGGTGGCGGAAGCCCGGAAGAACCGGCCCGCGGGCGCCATCCCCTCGCCGTACAAGGACGGCAGCAGCAACAACTCGGAGAGATGGCAGCACCAGATCAAGGAGGTGCTGGCGTCCAGCCAGGAGGCGCTGGTGGTCACCGAGCGCAAGTACCTCAAGAGTGACTGGTGCAAGACGCAGCCGCTGCGGCAGACGGTGAGCGAGGAGGGCTGCCGCAGCCGCACCGTCCTCAACCGCTTCTGCTACGGCCAGTGCAACTCCTTCTACATCCCGCGCCACGTGAAGAAGGAGGAGGAGTCCTTCCAGTCCTGCGCCTTCTGCAAGCCCCAGCGCGCCACCTCCGTCCTCGTGGAGCTCGAATGCCCCGGCCTGGACCCGCCCTTCCGACACAAAAAGATCCAGAAGGTCAAGCAGTGCCGGTGCATGTCAGTGAACTTGAGCGACTCCGACAAGCAGTGAGAGCCCCGCCCGGCGCAGCTCGCACTGCGCGCGCCCCGGCCGCCCGGTGGCGCCGTCGCCGCAGCCGCTTTGTCCCCGTCCTGCGAGCCCGCTCATGCGCAGCCCGGCCCCCAGCCCCTCAGCGGCAAGCACGCCCCTGGGGCTGACGGTGTCGCTGTCACCAACGTGGACCGCACGTGCAGCTTTGCTCACGTGTTCCTGACCGACCCCGGGCCCCGCCGGTGCCTCCCAAATCAGGTCGTGGATCAGGCCCGAAGGAAAAGGCTGGGAAAGCAGCCCCGCCCGCCCCGCAGCCGTCGGACAGGACCGTTTCGGGGATGCATATAAATCGGGCAGTGACGTTTCCACCATGTGGAAAAGCGATTCCCTGGCAATCCCCTACACTCCCGGTGAAGCGGAGGGCGAAGATGCGTCACTCTTCGGAGCTGCCCCCAAACCTCTCCGGTTGGTCCCTAAACCTCGGACTGGGCGCGCTCCTTCTGTGATCCGCCCCCTGCCCTTGGCCGCTGCTCTCAGGCAGCTGGGGACAACTTGCACGAAAACATCCACTGACGCTGGGGGAGGAGGGGTCTCCTAACAAACCTGGCACTAAGAAGACGACTTGAGCCACTTGGATCCTAAAGTGGGCTTCCCTGGGGACCTTGCTAACTGCAGGCCACACCCCCCACCCTAGCCACCCGAGCCCTTTCTTCCTCACCTCCCCCCTACACATTTGTGGACTAAAGATGAACTACGGTGTGCACGCTATTACCGCTGCAGTTAGAATATACCACGCACACAGGTCTATGTATTAACGCTGGTTTTATAACTGACCTACATTGTAAAGAGCTGTTAAAGAAAAAAAGTATTATAGACTTATCCATATATTGTTTCACACATTTTGACGCTGGCTTTGCAACACAATGCTGAGTAAGGAGGAAAGCAGGTCTGCCCAGAAGGTGTTTTTACTCAGTAGTAAGGCCTGGTCAGTAATTCACTGCCATGAACCTAACTTAGAGTGGGAGATGTTAGGAGCTGGATTTTACTTGGAATTTTGTTTCACTGAAGGTACTAAAACATTGCAGCACGATATAGAAATTGGGTTGGGGCGATAGGTATAGGGAGGAGAATTGTTTGGGAAGTTGTTCATCCCAAACTCAAAAAGTCCCCTGCAGATGTATACATGGGGTTAGAAGGTAGGGTATTTTTGCTGCCATCACAGTAAGCAAAAAATACTTCCTGTCAAAAGAGATATTTAAAAATATAAGGAGTCAGATCACTTTGTGGTATAGGGAGAAGTAAGAAATAAAATATATAGAATAGTAATTTAGTTGAACAATCCTGCAGAAAACAACTCTCTTTTCAAAGTACAGATTTTACAAAGGTCACTTTTTACTTTATAACAAAGTGTTGAAGTTTCCATGTTGTGGGACTCTTGATATGAAGAAGTAGAGCTAATTTATTTGCTAGCAAAATTATGCTTCCTTTAGGTCCCTTTGCTCACATGTCCAAGGAAGGTGTCCCTGTGAGTAGTGGTTATGGAATCTGACAAGTGTGAATGTGATGCCCTTGGAGGGAGTCAGCATACTTTGCAGATTTTGCACTGGTGATTCCTCAGCAAGTGCTCCTGGCAACAGGCTGGTTCCCTGGTACGTGACACAGACCCTCTGCAAGTGTCTCAGGGAACTGAAGCTTCTTGACACTGGGCAGTGGTGGTGGATCTAGACATTGACCTAGAATTGAGCAAGAATTGAGCAAGAATTGGGGTTGGGTGCGTTGGTGAATGTACTTCAGCCTGCTGCACTGCAAAGGTCTTTTCTGTCATTTCTGTAATAACCATGAGACCTGAGCAGACTGTGTCAAAGGCATCGTGGGTCTGTAAATAGATAAATACAGCCTGAAATCAGGAGGCAGAAATGAAAAGAAATCTTTGAGGGCTGGAACCTGGAAATGGAGAGAAAAAGTAGAGTGGGCGTCCATGATCAGAAGTGATCTTTGCATTCAGCAGAAACCCTCAAGTCAGACTCTGTGGCAGAGCAAGCCACAGAAGTGCTGAGAAGGAAGGGTACTGACATTGTGATGATAGTGGAGGCTAACAGGGTCAGTAGGAGGTGGGTCAAGGGGAGTCTCCACCCCAACTGCAAAGCCAACTCCTGTCATTTTATTAATACAGAACCCACACAAATAGGAGAAAGATTAAGCTGAGAATTTACAGAATACGAACTTGAGCACACTCTCTTTTAAACCCAGTCGTGGGTGAGGCAGTGAAAGCATTATGAGACGCTGCAGTGGGAAGCTCCTTCTGTGGGTTATTGTATGTACAAAGATTACCTTGTCATGGCTCAAATCGTATTTAATTTTTTTTTTGTTCTGTTTATAAATGAAGGAAAGCTATAAGTATAATGTAATTATTTTATAGGTATACTATTAAATTATAGAACAAATAAAGATGCTCTAGGGTTATTATGTGATCCTGGTGTTATGTGCCATAAAAGTGGAATTCTGAACGTGTTGTAATGAGAGGTGAAGGAGCCCTAAGCTTTTGTCTGATCATGGTGAGTTCAACCCCTATCTTGGGTCCCACCATCTCCTTTGGGGCCTGGCATCTTCAAAGAGTTTCAGAATTAGGCTTCAAGGAGCAGAGGTGGTGTGTGTAGCTGTCAAGCCTGGGATTTGGGAGCTTACACATCTCCCACCAACTGAAGATGGAATATTCTCACTGCGCTCTCTGAATACGAAACCTGGAAGGAGAAGGTCTTGAGAAACTTCTGCAAATCAACGTCCACTGTTACCCTCATCTTCCTTTTAACAGCCAGTGTCTCTTCACAAGCTAGAACTTGTCTTTTGTTCATTTTCACATTTACTTCTGACGGGATTCAGCATTTCCTAATTTAAATACTTGTTAGTTTCACAATGACTCCATTTTTCTACCAATTGACTTATCTACCATTCAAGAAACTCAATTATCAATAAAAATTTTAAAAGAAAACCTTAAGAATATTTCACATGGTTGATTCACTGTGTGACTTCTAAGGAATTAAAGTCAACTTATTAATAGATAATTCATTTTAGTTTATTAAATGCAACAGCTTACTCCATTTGGGGATTCCAATTCACTTATCTCTGAACGTGGCTGACTCATTTTTAAGTTATAAAGTCAAGGAAAATGAACTTTTGCTGCTGCGTGAACAACACAGAATGTATGAAATACTAGAAAACTTATTTAATGATGAATGTAGCTCCACTGATTATTAATGTCTGCATGAGACGCAGCAGTGAGACCAAATCATAATGCAATTAAAACATGTTGATCATCGTGCTATCTTCTGAATTCTACTTAATCCCCAACCTTGCCCCCCTCTTCTCCTGATTCTACCGTCACTATTGAACACAGCAAGCAGCCCATCCACTTCACCAAAAGCCAAATATGGGAAACCATGCCGTTTATATTGATGTCATTTGTATTCACGTGTGTTTTTTACTTCTCTAGTTTTCAGTCTAGAACATGAGGCAAAACAAAGAAAATCAGGGAACTTACTGCCATATCATTTCCTGAATCCTGAGTTTCCTGCCTAATCTGCTTTCTTCTCTTTTTAGAACCTTATTGTTTTTTACATATGTGTATACATACAAGATTTTAGTAAGAGGAATAGACAAAATGTATCTGCTCTATTTTGCCCAAAATCAATCAGAATATTCCTGAATCTTTGTAAGTTTATCACCCACTTTCTCAGGTGTGTTGAGTATGTAATTACCAAGACCTCCAACACACTCATCCCCTAGCTCTTACCTGCTCTTATCTGATAATTATATGGTCAATCAGGGTAGTGTTTTAGACAATGTCCAGACATTTCCGGTCCCTCAGGTGTAAGAACTTGACCTAGGCTGGGGGCAAGACCAGTTCTTCCTACAGGGATGGTGAAAAAAGCACATTTGCCAGATCACGTTCTAGAAGTTGTTTTAATCTGCTCTTGCAAAGAACAAAACAACAACAACAAAACACCCTGGGGCTGTGTAACATAACTGTAACTGGGGCCACTGCCATTTCTGGAATGTTCCGTTTGACTTTTGTAGGAGTCAGCAAAATGTGGGAGGGGCTGCTACAATCTTAAAGTCTTTGAAAATTTTGTTAATTCCTTTAGTCCTTCTGGAATTCAGCATTTTCTGATACGCCCATTCTGCTGTGGTGAGAGGCAGCTTCGGAAGCTTCCATGCTTTCCTTGCCACTACAATAGCTCTTACCTTAACAACTCAGGGTCAATATGAGGATTCTTCAACCTGGAAGACTGTCCCTTCCAATTATATATTTGGAAATCAGGGGAAGAATCCCCAGGTAGGTCCATGGACTGGTGGGCCCACTGAGAGCCAGCTCTGGGAGAGGAGTCTAGCGCCCCCTATGTGTCCCTACATCAGCAGAGAGCCAAGGTGGCTCACTGGGCTCCAGGAAATAGTGTCAATTCAGACCCAGTATTCAGAGAAGTATATTTAGCTGAATAAGTGGCCCAAAGTTCTCTAGTTAAGGCAGAAAGAAATAATAAATGAATAAACATTTGCCCTGATATTGCAAGGGTCATAGGAATCATCCACTCCTTCACCAGTGGATTCCAGGGAAAACTAGGCAAGAGATTGTGATTTTTTTTTTGTTAGGTTTCTGCCCTTTGCTTCTGATTATTCATTATTGATTTGTTTAGACAGTGAAAGTTAAGCAGGACCCTGTCCCTACCTGCCACCCAGTCTATCTTGCTTCCAGAAACATTATGTTCTATTCACCATCTCCAAGTTGGGAACTCCTGGACACCACTACAGTCCTATCATTCTTTGTGACACCTGTGCCCTTATTACTTTTAAAAGCTCAGCATTAAAACCTGGCTTTCATTATTTTGAGAACCTGCTACTCTCCTGCCCATCAGGGAGCCTGGCTTAGTGGCAGGGTAGAATCCATGAGCAGCTCACTAAAGGTTCAGCCCTTCTCAGAAGGACAGGCATCACTGCTTTGGAAAACAAAGGCCCTCCTCGGGACATAGATGTCTAGTGTTTTCTTTGGGGGGGTGTTGTTTTGCTTTGTTTAGCTTTACATATCAAATCCTCCTTAGCAGGCTCATTTCTCTGAGCCCTTTCAGTGGTTCTCAACCTTCCTAATGCCGCGGCCCTTTAATACAGTTCCTGTGGGTCATGACCCACAGGTTGAGAACCGCTGCGATAGATGCTTTTATCCACCAGGCATCATGAAAGTTCCTGCATTTCTACTTCCCTGAATGTAGATCATAGCATTTGTAGTCCTCCAAGAATCATCCTAACAGCTGAGTAATATCTTCCCAGGGAAATTTGTTGCAGTGTGGCTGATGGGAGAGTGCTCTCCTGGTGAGAAGTATAACCCAACCCCCTACTCTTCCCCACAGTCTCCCACTCAGGACACAGCCCCAAGCTGCTGCTCCTGGGGAGAGTTATCCTTATCTGACTCAATGCCCTGCTCTGCCCCTCGGTCCCCCACTCAGGACATAGCCCCAAGCTGCTCCTGGCTTCTTCAGTGACTTCACTGTATGCCCCTGTCCTTCTTCAGCCACCTACACACCCCCAGTAGGGATGGAAGTCTAACAACCAGCCCAAGTGGGTTGCAGGGAATTTGGGAGTTTGAGAGTCTCCATTGCAACTACGCAGGGACTCGCCTTCCAGTTTTAGGGGTTCTACTTCTTCCCTATTGGGGTTCTAACCTTGACACAGGAGACTTGCTGGAGTTGAAATACCACTCCTTTTACCACTGAGTCCTCCTCTGGCTACAGAAGCCCCAGGCTTAATTTCACTGCTGCCAAGGAGACCCACCTATCTGTGGCTTTCACATTCTGCCTGAATTGGTGATTAATTACCCTGATTCTTTTATTTTATTTTCAAGAAACCAGTGCCACTTGGAAATTAGTACCCAATCTCAAAGTGCTTATAGTTACTCTGTCCCTTCTAATGTTAAAGCACCAGCCAGTGCATGTCCCCCCTCCCCCCCAGCATCCAATCCTAATTTACCCTTGGGCAAAGTGTTAACCTTGTGCTGCTGTAGCATGTCAGGGGCTGTCCTTGCCAGCTGGCAGGTGAGTGAGTCACCTCCAAATCCCATGGGAATACCCTTCCTTGCTCACCACTGGAGCTGACTACGTTAGATTGGTTTCCCAAACTCTGAGAAAGAATTGTCAGCAAGTTGACTGGAGAATGTTGCAGGACAGAGACCTGGAGGATATGACAAAAACAATTGTATAGTGGGAAAAGCCATCTGGTCCCAGTTGAGGTCTCCTGTGATCCTGTAGGGAGCTGGGATGGCATTTTACAGTTGTCCCATATTTAAGCAAGGGGGGGCTGGGCTTTGTAACCCACATCTGTCAGTCACCACCACAGACCATCCCCAGGAGGGGGCATGAATTTCCCTTTACTAAGGGTAACTCTCCAATTCTTACTTTGAGCAGGGTTCAGGAAGTGATGCGATGGGGACATCAGGCCTGAAAAGGGTATAGAAGCAGAGTACCACAGCTGTCACCTGTGTGTGTGTATGAGGGGTGGGGGTGGAGGGGGGTGGACCACGGGTGGAAAAAGGAGGCAGGGAATAAAGAATATGGAGAGCCTTGCACAAAAACCTGGGAAGTTCCACTGATCTCACAGGAAATAGAAAATCATTGACAGATTTCTCCAAGGGTTACCCTCATGCACCTCAACCCACATGCAAAGTGGTTGGAGGGAACAGACTCTGGCTCTAAACAGGCCAGCTCAGGGGCCTTCTTGCAAGAATGTAAGCTAAAGATTTAGGGCCAGACTAGGTCATGGAATTGGATCTGAAAGGAAAAGAAAAATATGTGAAATATTTGCAGAATGTGGTGACGAGAAAGAAGGGTGTTAGTATGAGATATTGGGGGACCCAAAGTAAGAGAAGATCTGGAATTAGATAGGAATGTGGGTTTTTATAGATGTTGGGTCTGCAGTGGCAGTGAACTAATGTAAATAAATCTCCCCCCCCCATTTGAAGAAATATGACTGGAATTTGAGTGAAAAGTTGTATCTAGAGAAGCAAAGATGGTAACTTAAACCCATGAACACACACAAGTGTGAAGGCTCGAACAGGCAGGGCAACAGAGGGAAGAGTAGCTTTAGCAAATTCTCCTTCAAATGAGTGGGAAGTTGGCTTGTGTGGTGCCTCACGCCTGTGATCCTAGCACTCTGGGAGGCCAAGGAGGGTGGATTGCTGGAGCTCATGAGTTCGAGACCAGCCTTAGCCAGAGGGAGACCCCGTCTCTACTGAAAATAGAAAAACTGAGACAAGAGGATCTCTTGAGCCCAGGAGTTGGAGGTTGCTGTGAGCTGTGATGCCAAGGCGGCACCCTACTCAGGACTATGGCTTGAGACTCTGTCTCACAAAAAAAAAAAAAAGGAAAGAAAGAAAGAAAAAGAAAAGAAAAAAAGTGAGAAGTTGACACTTCCTTAAACTTATCTTAAACATTGTTACTGTTATTAAATTTTGAGCCTTTTTAATTTTGTGAAGGCAAAAAAAATGGAAACCTAATGAACACGTGTATGCGTAAAAAGAAAAAAAAGAAAAAAAGGAAGTTGACCATAAAATATAGTTTCAAATAGCTGGAAGGAGGCTCTTGAATGTTGAAAACAAAGAAATGCTAAATCTTTGAGATGACGGCTGTGCCAATTACTCCAATCTAAGTCCCATCACTCAACATTGTCTATATGGCAACCTCTCTGTGTACCCAAGTGTGTCCAATAATTACGTGTCAATTAAAGAAAATCTTTAAACAGCAGAAAGAAAAGGAGCAATAGAAAAACTGAGGAGCCTTCCTCAGTGACGTCCACCTATTGCCTGATAGAAAAGTGGGAGGTCCCAATGTTTCATTTTACCTTTTCTTGCTGGACACAAGCTTCTAAGCCTTTCCTCCTTTTGGTGTATCTGCTGCCACACAGTTTCAGCAATTTCTAACCACCCCAGCGGCACCCCTCCATCCTCTGCTTTTTGGGCAAGGATACTTCTTCCTAATGAACTGCTTATGGCCTGTATCCCATCCCCAACTCACACTCTCAAAGGCAAAGAGTGTGTTTAATAAACCAGGCACACATAAAGTCTCCAACTACTTCCTTTATCCATCAGATTCTGCCGCCAGATCATTAGTCCTCTAACAAGACTCTAGCTATTTAACAGGATGCAATTGTGCTAATTTATGGGAAGGAGGTACTGGGTCCAAAATTATGAATGGGGTGTCTAATCAAGGCTGGAATCTTTACATTTGATGTTTGAAACTTCAGCAAAAATGGTTTGAGAGTTATCCAAATATTTACATCTGGAGTTTCTTGCTTTCTGCTTTTGTTTTCGCCATGGTATATATATATTAATTTTTGTTTTATTTGAGGAACCAAAGAATATACAATTTGTGTTACCATAGGCACCATACGTCTGATTTTTCCATGTGCTGGAAGGTGTTCTGTGGATGGGGTCTATTTCTAGACCTACCCTGGAATTCTGTAAGCTAAATATTACAAGTTTTGATTCTCACTCTTTGACTGAAAAATGTGAGCTTGCTAATTTAGGAATATGCTGACAAATTACAGACATCACTTACAAAGCACAATGTATGAATACAAAATAAGAATCGTGGGGCCCGTTTTAGATTAATCGAACATATGGCTTGCTGGGACATGGTGTGAGCACATTGCCAAGTTCTGACTCCAACAAACAGAAAAGAATTTTTGTTGTTGATTGACCTGTAAAGTGTAAATTGCTCTTAAGTCCCTTGCATGGATTAGAAATTGATGTTAGTCTCTGGAAAAACTTTAGCGTCTATACACATGGGAGTAACGCTGTAAGTAAGAAACATTTATGTAGTTGATGAGGGCAGGGTGACCCAACTCTGAAATTGAGGTGAAAGGAGGTTTTGTGTAAGTAGTACCAAAATGGGCCTCTTGTGAAAGTAAAAGCCCAATGTTACTATAACAATCAGACCACCACAGGAGAAAATATCACCAGTAGCCTATAGAACACTGTGACTTTCTTTGTCCCTTGCGAGGGAGAGACAAAGTTCAGTTACCTCCCTTATGAACTAGCTCCCCATGGGGTCTAGAGTGAGAAGTGTCCTCCTCTTCCTTGGGGAGTACATCTGACAGCATTGTCATGGTAATGAACCAAAGCATCTGGGTTCAACAGAACCGACCAGATAGCTGTCATTTGATGCTGGAAATGAGAAAAATTCCATAAAGTTAATTCTAACATATTTCTACATTGACTTATCCTTCACATTGTACAAAATATAAAAGAATCAAAGGAAGTGGCAGTGAAAAATTCTCTTTCCTGTCCCCAATTCTAGCAGTTTATCGTCTCTAGAAACAACAGATCCCAGTTACTTGTGACTGCCTCCTGAGATATCCTACACACGTTAATTTCTGGAAATTCAGTAAATCATATTGCCCGCATTTTTCTGTACATAGGAGCTCACTAAGTTTTGTGGGAGCACACTGATCCCCCTCCCTTGGGATAGGACATTTTCTGTTCGTTCATTACTCCGAAAGCCTACAGTAGTTTCTGGTGACTACGAGCCACTCTGTAAACATTCACTGAATTGAATGAATGAACAGAATAGGACGAGCCTCTTAGCATGTTTGAATTATTCCCTGAATTTCTCCCACCCATGCTGTTATTATCTAAAATTTTGGTTCCCTTTGGTTCCCTTCGTAAATACAGAAGTCTGTTTAGTTGTTGTTGTTTACAATCTAGAGCTGATGTATTTCACATTTCCTTTGCTGTCTGATTTCTTATCTCATAGTCCTTCACTTTGCATCTATTTTCTTTTCTGAAATGTACCCTTTGAGACTATTCAGTAAGAATTGGAGGTAGTAAACTCTTCTAGTTTTCATATGTCTGAAAATAGATCTCTCTTCTTCCACATGAATGATACTTTAGGTTGGTATAATGGTCTTGATTCATTGATTTCCTTCCACAATTTGAAGACACTCCTATTTTCTTTTCATTTTATTTTTATTGTGGAGGATTAATTGAGGGTACAAGAAACCAAGTTACACTGATTGCATTTGTTAGGCAAAGTCCCTCTTGCAATCATGTCTTGCCCCCAAAAGGTGTGGCACACACCCAGGCCTTACCCCACTCCCTCCTGCCCTCTCTCGGCTCTTACTTTCCCCCCCCCTCCTCCCTTCTTTCTCTCTCTGCTCTCCACTTCCCCCACCCCCACTATGTCCTTAATTGTCATTAATTGTTCCTCATATCAAAATTGAGTACATAGGATTCATGCTTCTCTATTCTTGTGATGCTTTACTAAGAATAATGTGTTCTACTTCCATCCAGGTTAATACAAAGGATGTAAAGTCTCCATTTTTTCCCCCAGACATTCCATTTTTCTAATATACAAGTTCTGACTACTACGTTTGTGAACTCATTCTAGAAGGTGCTACATACTTCATTGCTGAACATCACTATAGTTGGTCACCTTCAAAGTTCTCCCCCTTGGTAATCTAGTGACGCCAGCACCCAGTCTACTCTTCAAAGCAATTTTGGAACCCATTTTCTAGGATGGCCCTCAGAGATGTCATCATATTACCCTGGATGTCCTGAATGTCATCACAGTGTCTTCCTTTCGATATTTCCCTTATTTTTGTGTAAAGCAAAAAGTCCCTGGGGTCCAGGTAAGGAAAGTAGAGAGGGTGTGCCAATACAGTTATTTGTTTACTGGCTAAAAACTCCCTCACAAAGGTGCTACGTGAGCTGGTGGATTAGCTTGATGCAAGAGCCACCCTTTCTCCTGCCAAGATTTTCATTTCAGATATTCCTGTTTCTCTATTGATGTTTGGTTGGTCTCCTACACTTCTCAGTCAGCTGACAATTTTATGCATAATTCGATGAATTGATGAACTTTTGCAATGTTTTTGTTAGTTCTGCATGTTATCGCCACGCTGACCTGTATTCATCAGCGATGTTTTCTCTCCCTTCAGAAAATGTTTAATGCATTTATACACTGCCATTTTCTTTATGGTATTATTCCTATAAACTTGGAATACCATGGCCCTCATTTCATTTCCACCCTTGCGAAGTTTAAAAACAAATGTAATGTGTGTTGGTTGCTCTAATTCAAGCACCCCCATTCTGGCGACAGCACACAAAAACATGCAACGGTGATGACCACCACCACACATCCACACAAACACAGCGGTAAGATCCTGATGGACCGAGGTCACAAAACCTTGCTGTGTCATTTGCACAGTAGTGAGTTCACGAACTTAATTGTCAAGCCTTGTGTATTGGCACTGAAGACAAACCTGCTTTCAGGATAACTGTGATTTTATGATAGGCAATGTTTCCGTTCTTTCAGGATGTTCTGAAATTTTGTCTTTATCTAGCTAGAGATTTACTTTGACTTATGTCGACACAAAGTTAGAGTCTGGCACTCCTTATACGTTCTTCAGCAGAGGATTTGTCTTTCTTCAACTCTAGAAAATTCTCAACATTGTTTCTTCAGGCTATTATAATTTCCTTTATTTTCTCCCAGTGAGAGTCCTCTTACATTGGAGTCTTTTTTTCAGGTATCTCTTTTAACTTTTCTCACACATTCAAAAACATTTTTCCTCTCCACTGCCCCATCTCGTTAAATTCCTTAGTATTATACCATCTCCCAAATCACTAATCATCTCTTTGTGTCCACCTAGAATTCATTCAGCTTAATTTTTTTCTACCTCAATGATTACATATTTCAAGTTTCTTCACAGATTCTGGACATAATTATTTGAATTTTGTCCTATTATTTGCATTTGTGGATGGTGAATTCATTGTGTGGTTTTTGAATTGATTTGTTCTTTCTTCTTGATAGTTTCCTCATATGCCTTGGCCATGGGTTTTGCAAAGTCGTCTTGAGAGGGTGTTCATGCGTTTTTCTTCTAACTTCTCTATCTAGTCACTTTCTATCATGTCTATCCATTCCTCAACTAGAAACAGCCTTTTCTGGTGACACTGAGCTCCAGTATGACAGTGACATTGGCGATATTGCAGGTAGAGACATAGGCCAATGAGTTCACTGGCCCAGTTTCACCTCTCTCTTGCCACCATGCATATGCGGGTTTATATTTGCCATACCCTCTGGTATCCACTGTAGATGTTTTCGGCTGACTCTCATTAGTAGGTAAGCCTCACATCTCTGGTAGGGAGCCTGGCTTGGTTTCCCTCCACAAACGGGGCATGAGATCTCTCCAGTAGAGAGATCTTTGTTGCTTGTACACTCCTGCACTCCTCCAACCCTTGCCCCATGCTGTATCTATAAAATATATTTTATCAGGTGGCGCCTATGGCTCAAGGAGTAGGGCGCTGGCCCCATATACTGGGGGTGGCAAGTTTAAGCCCAACCCTGGCCAAACTGTAAAAAAAGCAAGAGAGAGAGAGAGAGAGAGAGAGAGAGGGAAGGAGGGAGGGAGGGAGGGAAGGAAGGAAGGAAAGGAAGGAAGGAAGGAGAAAAAAAGAAAGAAAGAAAGAAAAGAAAGAAAGAAAGAAAGAAAGAAAGAAAGAAAGAAAGAAAGAAAGAAAGAAAGAAAGAAAGAAAGAAAGAAAGAAAATATATTTTATCTATTCTACCTATTTGGAAACAGAGGTTAAATTCCAATTTTAAAGCCACAGAATGCTTCTCAAATGGTAGAAAACTCTTCTTAGCTTGAAGTCCTGCAGTGTCTTCATTAATTATATAACATTTAGTCTATTTGGAGCCCCCCCCCCCCCTTTCTATTTCCTTCCTTAACACTTCCCTTAGCCTTTACCATTCTGGTTTTTCAGTAAACAAGGGACTTCTTGCAGCCCTCAACTTGCTTGTGTCCTGAAGCATTTGGCATAGTTAACATTCCTATCCTGCCTTACTCTGTAAGTATGTACTGAGTGTCTGTTGTGTGCTAGGAGATGGAGAGACCAGGTTCAGGAGATATCTTGGAGACAAGAGACTTCTAAACTCAGATGCGATTATTAGTTAACCGAATGAAAACACTGAGAATGCTTCAAGCAGAGGGAAAACATATAGTTGAGAGAAAATAAGCCCAGAAGTACTTCAGGTGGTCTGGAGGCTGGGATTCAACATCCAGAGATCCAAGATGGATAGGCGCTAGATCACTCAGGACTCCCGTCAGCCACATCAAAGATGGCGGACTGTGTCTTGAGGCGACATACCTCGGTACCTCCAGCCACTAAAATGTTTTAAGTAGGAAACTCAGATGAGGTTTGTATCTTAGACAAAACAGCTGATGCAGTGCAAATCTTGGAAGATGAGAGCAATTAGTAGGTTATTAAAGTAATTGGTTCTGAACGAGGACTTGAATGGAAAAGATGGACAAATCTGGAAGCATCCAATCAATTGGTAAATGAGTGAGGTGACAAGGAGGAGGTCTGGACCCTGAAGGTGGTGGCTTGGTCATTGAGACGGACAACACCGAAGAATGAGCCGGTGTGGGGGCCAAACAAGCTGAGTTGGAATTCACACATGATGAATTTTAACATGAGGTTAGATATGCAGTTGGAAATGACCGGAAGGTCTTCTGAAGTTCAGGACAGAGATCCCAAGTCAAGATATAAAGGAGTAAGTAAGCTGTCAGGACTTTTTATTTAGGTATCATTGGTGGGCTCTACACGTTCTTGAATGCCTGAGACTGGATGCAGGTTTTGTTCGCCTGTGAATATGCAGACCCTCTAATTAATTTTCCCTCCTTCCCTCACCCTTGACCCCATGTTGAATATGATGGCTATATTTTACATGCATCCTGATATAATATTCACACAACTCAGAACTCTTTTATTATTAACTATCTTTATTAACTCATTTTATCTTCATAAAAATTAACATCCTACAAAAATTGAAATAGAAACACTAAAAACAGTATTGCACATAGCGATCTTTGTTAAATGCCCTATTATTTCTTGAAGGATGGTAATGTACACACTGGAAGCACGGAGGGGGTGAGAAGACTAGAAAACAACACCGGGGGGGGGAGACCACTACTGTATCTTTGCACTTAGAACTCTGATTTCTGCCTATATTAAATAATTTATAGGAAAGAGTTTCTTTTGCTGTATGTAGTACTTTTTTTTTTTTTTAATTCTTTATCTGACTTGTGAAAATGATAATCTTCTTTCACAAATATACAATTAGGGAGAGCAACCCGAGAGTTGGGAAAGCACTGATGATGATATATAAATGGTACTTAAGTTTTAAAATAGAAAATTTATACGTAGCCGTGAAATTGAGACAATTCACCAGAAGTGAAATTTTACCCACGTATCTGCAGTGATGGGGAGGACTGGTTGTCTGTAGAAAGGAAAGTGTCTTTGCAGTGACAAGGGATAGTCTCACAAAAGGAAACTTCAGGTTAACGTTGAGCATGTTCAGTATTAGTGCACGTACCGCCCCTTATCCATGCTGTTTTGGTCTATAGGCATAATACCATGAATTTTTACAAATAGGAAAGCGTCAAATTCTCCACCGGTCTAGTGCTTTTGCATTTTTATCTGAATATACAGTAAAATTCAATGATTAGTGAACTGTCTAGAAAACGCAAAGATTATGCATGAGGTCAAGAAGATAAATGATCAGAATCATGTCGTTTTCTTCCCGACCTCAGGTCAGCTGAATCGTGTGAAGGTTGTGGCAATCACTCCTTTTCACTCTCCTGTTTGCTGTTCAGGTTTTCATGCTTATCTTTGCTTTCTGAAAATAAATACACCAGATAAGACTTATGGTTAGAGAGAAGAACTTAGAACTTTTTCAAAAAAGGAACAAGTTTAGAGTTGCCCCAAAGAAGACCTTTTGATTTGGGTCAAATTTTCTCAGAAAAGGTTAAACATCACCAACACGTAAGGGGAAAAAATATCAGTAGGATCAGTATTACCTTTTAGAGTTTTCATCAAGATAAGTTACCAAGTATTGAGAATAAATAAAGTTTTAAAAATTACAGGAAAGGGAATCAACTCACCCTTTCTCAGCCTCAATCCTACGGACAAACAGATGAACATGCAAACTAAATTGGTTGTTTCATTTCATGATTAATGCTTTTCTTTCCTTACAATAGCAGAATCTTGAGGTTAACTAATAATTATGATTCCTCCTCATTCAATAAAGTTTTATCAGAAAAGAGAAGAAAATAAGCTGGAACATGATATAATACTTGTCACTCAATAACAATCATTTTGATACAGACAGACTAAAGGGAAATAGCTTTTAAAGGAAGACATGATTCCTAAATTTTTCTAAATAGGGCTATTTAATCACATCCCAACTTGGGTTATTTAATGTCTTTTCCGTTTTGACTATGTTAGACTAACCCAATTTAAAACACCCCCATTTTAAGGCCTAATTTAAAACAACAGCACCCTTTAGTTATGTACCAAGTGATAATCCCTCTAAACATTCAACAGAACATCTTCAGTATCAAAAGGGAAAATCTGTCATTTTAACCAAGGCCTCCCCTCGCAGGGTGTACAGCTTGGCATTTTGTTTTAAAAGAGGCAATGGGCAGGAAGGGAATGGGATGGGCTGGTTAAACTCAGACTATGGTCTGACAGCTGTTGAACAGCCCACTCTGCAGAGCTATCTGTGGACATGACCCTGGGCCGGGCACCCAGTGCCAAGCATCGTTTGCTCTTGGCCATTCCCCATCATCTTTTAAATCCCAATGAAGCTAAGCCAATTATAGTGGTCACTCTGGGTTCAAATGCAGCCTGTGCTGGGATTCGTGAGGGATAAAGAAGGTGAAAGATGGCCTCGTGTCCATCCCACCAACATGTACACATCCACATAAATGGACACCACAGGCAGATTTCTCTCTGTTCTTACTCTTTGAATACTGAATATCAATATTCTCTTAGCCCTTCTGGGTCTGATTAAAGGTGTAAGGACAAGGAGATTCTTAAAGTCAGATGTATATTATTTATCCAGACTTGGGGAAAATAATTAAAACGAGTCTGTGTATATCATGGCAACAGTGTTTACAAGTCAAAGAAGATCACAAGTTGAAAACCTGTAAAGGTAAATACTTACAATTCCAGAGTCATGTCTTGGTTTTATTTTATAAAGTGATTTTCCCTTTTTCTGTTTACACACCTCTTCGGCTTCTTTTACCCTGAGTGGAGAGAAGACACACCTATGAAACTAAAACCTACCCAGATCGTTGCGATCCACCTTGGAGTAAGCAAAAACGCTCAACTCAACATGAGTTTGACTTACTGAAGAAAATTGTACCAGACACACAAGAATGTTATTTGACATTTGATTTAAAAACCTAGACTGTTAGAGCTACATACAGTAGTTTGTCTAGGGATTTTTGGCGTCAAAGGGTGACCAACTGCATCAGTTTGCAAACACATGACAATTTCGATTCTGAGCATGCATACACTTCATCCTATATAAAAGAAATCTTATATATATGAAAATAAAGAGATAATCCTTATGTTCAGGTGAGGGTACGGAGATTGACTCTATTACATAAATAGCATTGGCACCAGGACATAAATTAGAAGCATTAAGAGCATTAAATGAAGAGAATCAGATAAACATTCACATGCTTATCTAAAATTCAGATTCATTTTCTACACCACACACACCTACGCATGGAAGTCATTTCCAAGGAGCAGTTGAGCAGTTCCTAAAAAATTGAACTTTGTCAAGCATGGGAACAACTACTTAATTGATAAAGGAAAGAGTAAGCAGAAAAACAGTTTAACATTTCTAGCATTACTTTATAAACATACTGTATATACTCGAGTATAAGTCGAGTTTTTTCGGCACAAAATTTGTGCCGAAAAACCCTAACTTGGCACAAATTTTGTGCCAAAAAACTCGGCTTATACTTGAGTATATACGGTATATGCTATGTAAAATAGTATTGAATTTGCCACAGGTATAGTTAAAAGACGACACAATTTGGAGATAAGTCCTATATCAAGTTCTGGCTCTGCTATTTGACACTGGTAATGTCCTACTATCCTTGAAGCTCCGTATTCCCTCAAATAGTGAAAGGGATCAATTATATCTCAATTATATATTAAATAATTACCATTTTTACTACACAGAGTTATTGCAAAGATCAAACATGCCTGTATTTTAAATGTTCTTGATTCTCTGTGAAATGCTATAGAGAGTCATGATTGTTTTAGTTAAACAAATAGTTAAGTCTGTAAACAGGGATTTTATTAATAAAAATGGGATCTATAAAAAGGAAATTAACCAGATTAACCAGATTTCCTTGCATTTTTTCCCTTAGGAATTAAAGATAGTGCATTTCTGGAGAAACCAAAAAGACCATGGGTTGATCCTAATACATTTTACATAGACTTTGCAATATAATTTCCCAAAAGAAATAAATTGCAAATATATTGCTTGAGCCCTGTGGCAAAATATCTAATGACAGAATTAATCTATATAAACTGAATCAACTTCACTTTTTAATCAATCTTGCAGCTACAAGATTAATGTTATAGTTTACATTAAGATAGGACAAAGAAAAGCAATTCCTTTTGGACATAAAATGCCTGCTGGGTTGATGTTGCTTAGTAATTCCAGAAAATGATGACGATTTAGAAGACACTCTATTGTTACCACTTTTATTACTTTCTACCCTAGCCATAAATTGCCTTTAATCCTTCCTCTAAACATTTGAAGACAAAAACATTTTCTTTATAACAAACTAAGGATTGCAGAGCTCCCATCTTCCTCTGAAATAGCTACCAGTAAATTTAAGTTGAAGTATTTGGATAGGGAATTAAGAAAAAATTTTTTTTCAGCACTTAGCCAAAATCCAGTAGATCCCCTTTTAAATTTACTTGGAGCTCTTTAAAGCATTTCGCGGCATTTTAAAAAAGTGTACTTCACAAGTGTTTAGATCCTCAAAGCATCCTAAATTTCTTCCTATCCTATTTATTTTGTTCTTGAAACACATTTTTGAAAGGCTCACAGGAAACCAAGTATAATACAAACATCTTTAATTTTTTGGAAAAACACATTCAGTCATTCCTTACACCAGAGAGGATCAAAACTACGAAGCACACTCATCAGGAGTCCTCATGAAATCTTTGAGGTCATCCTTTCATTTGACAACCATTTATGGAGCAGTAACTCCAGGGCAGGCACTGGGGGCAGCTCAATGTTACAGTTAAATTCATTGTTTAATAGGAGAGAGATGCACGTAAGTAAGAGATAGTGGCGCGTTAAGGGCAACCACCTACGTTTGCGCAAGGCCACAGCAGGTTCCTGGGGTTGGTGGGCAAGGGCTATAGAAATCTTCCTGGGACAAGTAGACAGCTGAGCCTCATTTAACAGATACATCTTAATTGTTCATGCTTTTCTTTAAGAGGGAAAATGGAAGGAAGGTGAAAGAGGAGGATTCCAACATGCAGAGTTACATCTAAAGGTTGGGTGAGAGTGAAGGAACACACACCGGGCTTCCCCACTATACTCCAGGATCCCCGCACTCTAGGGGCAAAAGTTTAAACTGGTCTTCTGGTTTATACTGAAGTTCTGTATGTGTGTAACCAGGGTGAGTCAGTCCCTTCAATGTAAGCAGTCTGGCTGTGCATGCGTAAATGATGGGGGAACTGGAACCTTGAAAAATTTTAGGAGCAGAAGATTAATGGAGAATTTGCTAAAATGTAGCTTACTAGGCCCATTCTTACCTAGACCAACTGAGTCCTTCTGGGAGGCATTTGGAAGCAGCAAGCACCCAGCAGAATTTGTTGCAGGTGGCTTGTGAGTGCCACCACCTAGAGAAACAGTGCCAGGAATTGAGTAGTAACACTCCCCCAAACCCCAGCTAAGCCACCAGCCTGACCCCTAAGACAAGGCTTCCTCTGGCCTGCTTTACCAGATCACAAACCCAAACCACATAATCTTTCTCCCTTCGGTGCTTTGCGAGTCTCACCCCTTCTAAGCTTCCCGGCAAATGTTTCTTCTTCCAAATGCCAATGTTATTTCAACAAAACTCTTGACAACAAAAAATTTTTCTATACTTCAGGCAGGAAAAAAGAATGTGTCCCTGGTGGTTGAAGGCATTGCCAGCGTTGGCAGAAATAAGAAAAATAAAGAAAGAGAAGTCAGTGAGGAGAGGGTCTGAGGCAGCTGTGACGTTCACGTCCATCTACCCATTCAGGCTGGGGCGGCAGGTTTCACTAGCTGCAATTTTAGGTGTACTGAGTAACCCCTTCTGCACGTTCCATCCTCTCTCTCCTGCCTCACTCCTCATTCCATGATGTCTCGCATTTTTTAAATGGAGTAGAGCAAAAGGATGTTCATTTCTCAACTAGGCATCAAAGGTCTCCAGTGGAAAGGTACAGAGGAGGTAACAATCCCAACAACTAAAAATGACTAATACGCTCTGTTTAGGGAGGAGGAGGAGGGGGGCGGCACCTGTGGCTCAGAGAGGTAGGGCACTGGCCCCATAAACCAGAGGTGGTGGGTTCAAACCCGGCCCCAGCCGAAAACTGCAAACCCTCCCAAAACCAAAAATAAAGAAAGAAAGAAAGAAAGAAAAAAGGGAGGAGAAGGGAAGTAAAAAGGATAACACCTTGTTTATAAAGAGAGAGAGCAATAATTGTGAAGACAGAATTGTGTACTGAGAAACGAAACCAGAGCTGGGCTGCAGAAGATAGTCCCCAGCTTCTGAAGCTGGCCTGGCCTTGAGTTTAACCTTCAGTGTTGGTGAAGATCTAGGGACGCTGGGCAGACATAGCTCTCCTGTCTGATTCATGAAGGTACTTTTTTTTTTTTTTTCTTTTACTGTGGCTGCATTCACACAAAGGGAGACTCCAAGGGCATTGATGAATCAAGATTTTACCCTATTGGAGAACTAAAAAGGGAGGTAAAAATGTTAGGGTGACATCTGGGATCGGCTCGTTGTAACAGTTGCAGCTTCTAATTAGCAATCTAGATAACAACGGAAGGAAAATCAGAACACAACGACATCCCATAATGAAAAGAAACTTCATTTATCACTTTTAGTGATTTTTGGGGGAAAACAACCAACCACACAGAAAGACACAAGAAAACAGGAAATGTAGCATTATCTTTTAGAGGGAAGCCATGGAGACTGACTGGTAGACAATGGTTCTAAAATTTGAGGTGTATGTTAGTATTTTGCCATCGTGTTTTTTTATAGTCTATGAAACTTCAGAAACAAAACTATGCTGAGTAAATTTCGAAGTATGTACTTATCTCTTGAATGAAGGACGAAGAGTGATCAAAGCACATGAGGCATTCTTTATTTTTCAAGGGAGAATTTAATTTTGGGAGATAACCAATAGACAGAGGGAATCAGGTTTGGTCAACAGACCAGTGGCCTATACGATCAAAACAGATTTTATCCCAAGGCAAAATTTCCCTCTAGCGGTTCTCAGAAAGAGATGAGGACAGGAATGTGTGATTCCTAAATAATGGAAACTTGATCCTTTTGCGAACCAATCTTTGTATGACCATATTTGAAAACAGGACCTTTTGGGAAACAAATTAAATTGTTCTCTTTCTTGAATACATGGAACAGTTTAACTTTTACTTGATGGCCCGTGTTGATCAGGGGACACATCTCTGTTGTAATGAGCTATGATCTAGGGCCACCCACCTAAGGCCTCGTAGGACACGTGAGGCAGCCTGCATGGACACCGACCAGCATGCTGCCCTTTGCTGGTTTTGTTTGTTGTTTCCTATGTGCTCCATGTCCTTGTAGGAGGACTGGCTGTGATCATGTCTCTCTAAAGCCAGCATACCTGCCTTAAGCAGAACTCTCTCTCCTTTTAACAATTTCTATCTTCTTTAGAAGAAAAAAACAAAAACAGATAACCAAGTTAATTTAAACGGTGCCTCAAATTAGAATGAGAACCCTCCATGTTTAGTTCTAGCTGAACACATACAGTTCCTGGGCTTGGAGACAGTAATTTTAGCTGTCACAGAGCTCCTCCCTGCATCCAACTCCCACAGACTTCAGGGTCACAGCTGTGTGGGAGGTTGGAGAAGCCTAAAGTCTGACTTGTAAGTAGGCAGAACATCACGGCTCTAAATTTCGAAGAGGGTAGGATGGTAAGATATTGTATCCCTCAGTCATATTGTACCACCCAATCTGCTTATATGGAAGACTGTCCTTCAAGATAAGAAGTAATGCTGGGATGAAGGTAAAACCTGAATTTCAAGGTTATCGAGGTCAAGAAATAGGACATCATTAATTGGTAAGGACAGAGAACCAACCCCACGACAAGTAAAGTACTTAGTGAGGAATAGACTGTGAAGCTGGCCCTGGTATTTTCTTTTCTTTTTTTTCTTTCTTTCTTTTTTTTTTTTTTTTTTGAGACAGTCTTACTCTGTCTCCCCAGGCAGGGTGCTGTAGCATCTGCATAACATAGCTCACAGCAACCTCAAATTCTTGGGCTCAAGCGCTCCTCTGGCCTCAGCTTTTCAAGTAGCTGGGACTACAGGTGCCTACGATAATACCTGGTGTTTTTTCTGTTTTTAATAGACATGGGGTCTTGCTCTTGCTCAGGCTGGTCTCGAACTCCTGAGCTCAACCATCCACCTGTTGCAGCCTCCCACAGGGCTGGCCTTCAGGGTTTGAAACTGTGTTATAGGCTTTGAGCGAAACAGACCAGATGAAAACAAAATATCTCTAAGTATTTACTTAAAAAAAAATTCTTACACACAATTTTATCTTCTAAAAAATAAAGTTATAAATGTAACCTCAAAAGAAGCTAAATACATTCCAATACATTTATATGGAGTTTTATTCCTTACATGCAAATCTTCTAAGTGGTAACAACTTTATTTGGTTTTAGGGTGTTAAGCACAAGAGTTATTAAGGAAAGAAAATTTGAGTCCAAAAGAACTGGAATGTTTTTAAGGTTTACAATATCAGAGAAGACAGTTGTGAGAGAATCAAAAATACTTTTTAGCACAGAACTCATTAAAACTAGTTTTAAGTTTTTATGGTGGTATTTTTTCAAAACAAACGAAAAGTTTTCTCTCATTTTAGCCTCATTATAACTGGCCTGGTTTGCACTAAAGGTTACTCTAAACAATGAGAGTGGTTTCTGATTTCTCTCCTAATAAAGATGTATTTTTCTCTGCACTCTCCCTCCCCAGACCCAGACCCATTCATTGTCAGGCAAACATATACAAAAAGTTCAGTGTGATTAAGTTTAAAAACAGTTTGTGAGATGAATAAGAGAGATACGCTCTGGCACAGATACGGAGAAAAGAAACCAGACATCCTTGCAGCTTGCCTTCCCTGCAGTCAGGGAAATCTTCATCTACCTTGGGTAGTAAATGCCAAGTTGGCCACAATCTTATCAAGGAAACAGATACGCTCTCATCATTTAATCGAATGACAAGGGGAGCCACTTTTCTGCCACTAAACATTAATAATTTGGTCCAAATAAGTATCTATTGCAGACGGTTTCATGTCTTGCTGGCTCCGGCTTGGCTTGTTGGGAGTAGCCTGATTCACGGCTGGAGTCCACCAGCTATGAGATTTGTGTGCAGCACAAAGCTGGGGTGTCACAGGTCTGAGGTCCTGACAGAGCCGAGACAGCTCTGCCAACAGTAAACTAAGATAGACATAGTTATCATTACCACTGTCTCGCAACGCTCTGTACTGAAACAGAACACCATCATGTCTGCCAACAAATTTACAGTTTTGTTTTTTTTTTTAATCCAAAAGAGAAAGAAAGAAAAAAAGGACACACATACAACCTCTTTCTCTCAAAGGAGGAAAGAGATAAGAGTGTTAGGGACTCTAGGCACAGGCTGGTTAGGGGTTCAGCTTCAGAGTTGTGGGTGTCCGTCTCCAGGGAAAGCCAGAAGTAGGTATTACACGCCTTGGGGAACTAAAGGTCACTTGGGGAAGTTGATTCCTGGGCTTCGCCTTCTCTCCTTTAGAACCTCAATGGCTTTAAACATACAACACACAAAACCACAAAACCACGAAACATCCTGGAAACAAAATCAACCCCAAATGATTTCCCATTATCTAGAAGAAAGAGAACTTTCCTCGGGTGTATATTTCTGAATGTCATCCCTGAGAATCTCTGACTTTTTCAGAGAAAACATTGCATATTCCCACTCAACAAGCACCAACCTTTAAATAAATGTGCTGCTCAGCCGTGGACGTGAAGTGCAGAAGAAATTGTAGAATACTGCCCTGAGCAGCTCTCTGGGGCTGGCACAGATGCCCCACAGACAGGCATTTCTGTAACATCATGCCAAGCGAACCTGCCACATCTAGCAACAATAGGAGCTGAATTTTGTGAAATATTTATAGATCAAAATCTAGGATTCTTTGACAATCAGATAGGCACATCTCATGATTATGTTCCAAAACCCACAAAGGTATTCCTCCCATGAACGTTTTAAGATATAAATATTATATGTTATTGTTTCCTGAGACAATTCTGAAAGGCTTACCAGGGAGGGGAAGAGAGGAAAGGATCATTTATTCATAAGAAAATATGTATATTCAACCAATCAAATTAATTTCCTATAGCCCCAATCAATCTCTTTGTGTAAGATTCTATGGGGTGCAGATCACTGTAGTTCTTGTTGAGCTATCTTGGCAATGACGATCTTTCCCCCATAACTTTAGAATGGCTATCAATAAGTAAAAATAAGTATGGGTGAATGCTCATTTTTAAACAAATAACATAAATCATATGCATCTGTACACAAAGGTCATTGTTCACATTTGCTTCTCTCCGTGTTTAATCAAAAGTTGTCAATACTTCCCCACTTGCAGAGTCTCACTCTGCTGCCCTGGGTAGAGTGCTGTGGCAATATAGCTCACAGCAACCTCAAACTCTTGGGCTCAAGTGATCCTCTTGCTTCAGCTTCCCCAGCAGCTGGGACTACAGGCACCTGCCACAACGCCTGTCTGGTTTTTCTATTTTTAGTCGAGACACAGTCTCACTCTTGACCAGGCTGGTCTTGAACTCCTGAACTCAAGCAATCCACCTGCCTTGGCTTCCCAGAGTACAAGATTAGAGATGTGAGCCACTGTGCCTGGCCATCCCGAAGTCTTTAAATCTCTTCTCCTTCTATCCTCAGGGAAATTTTGAGTTTTCCAAATACCTTTCTGGACATGCTTCCTTAATCTCTTTTGCCACTTATTTATTAAACTTCCCCTTGGCTGTTCTTTCCTCCAGCCCCAGCACTCTACTGTTGACTGTCAGTGCAATGGGAATCTCCACTCTGGAGTTCCAACTGTCATTTCCACTCTAAGACTTTTGGATTATATTTCCAGCTTTCCCTTGAGCTCCGGGTCCTGACAGATATTCACTCTTTCACCCACCCAAGCCCTAGTTAGGGGCATAACTGTTCAAAACAAGCACTGAATCCCCTCTCTCTTCACCACCCCTGCAGGCACATGCAAATAGTTATCAAGTTCTGTTAATTGTACGTTAGTAGTGATTTTAGAATCTGTCTCCACCTCTCTAATTCCACTGTCCCTGATTGTTTTTCTTTTATTTATTTATTTTATTAAATCATAGCTGTGTACATTAATGCGATCATGGGGCACCATACACTAGTTTCATAGACCGTTTGACACATTTTCATCACACTGGTTAACATAGCCTTGGCATTTTCTTAGTTATTGTGTTAATACATTTACATTCAAGCTCCTCCTATCACCGGAACCATGTAAAAGTCCAATCCATCCTTTATAACCATGAAAATCAGCTAAGCCACTTGTTCATTTGCCAGGAAAAAAATCATTTAAGTTCCTTAGTGATGAATGCAAGGCCATTGACAGTCTCTTTATTCTCTACAATGTTCCCTGGGCCCCAACAATACAGAACCATCCCTGCTCCTACGGGACATCTGTGCTAAATCTGCTCCCCTGGGACTGCCCTTCCTCTTTGTGCTTTTCATGTGCCCTTCCCTGGGGAAGGGGGGTGTCTTTGAGTTATGTTCAAAATCAGCCTCCTGTAGGAAATAAATCTGTCCTTCCAGGTAGGTTGATTTATACAATTCTGCATGCTTTCCTATAATTTTATTCAAATTTTTATTTTGAAGAGGATTTACACTTGTATTTTTGCCTTGCTGAATACTAAATTCCTTCAGTTGAGGGATCACGTATAGCTATCTTTATACTCTGATGGTACATTATTAAAAATCACAAAGATACTTATAGATGGTTAAAAAATAGCTAGCTTGATGAAGGAAGGAATGATTATGTGCAGAAAATTAGGATTCCACTAAAAAACACCACACGGATATATTCTGGCAAACAATTTGGGCTTGGATGTAAATCTCTTATTTATTTTTTATTTTTCTCCTGTCAGTGAACTCTTCAGCAATGGCGGGATGTCCAAATCACACTCTGAGCAAGCTATTCAGGACTTCAACGTGACCTCTGCATCTACCAATTTACTGTTAATATTCCATCTGTGAATAACAATTTAGTTTTAGTAAATGTAAATAAGTTTTAAAGTTATAAACTAGTGGAGGGTATTATATTTTCTTTCATTTTATAGAGGAACTAATTTCATATTAAATATATGATCATCAGGAGCCTGAAATCCTTCAACAAGAAATCATATCGAACTAGCGTCACTAACTCCTAGGGGGGAGTTAGGGGAAGATCAATATCAGGGATGTAACATACCTTCATTTCAGTGAAAAATGTAAAGAACTTTCCACGGGATGTCTGTGAATCAGACATAGCAATGACAGCTACGTGAGTGGATGCTTAGATGAATTTACAGAAGAGGATATATATGTTCAAGGCAGATAACAGGGTATACAGTTATATTTCTTAAAGCATCAGACTGAGGAAGGCTGAAACTCCAAAACCTGATAACAGTTACACAGACATGGTTTTAATTTGAGAACAGGAGCATCTATCCTAGCAATTGGAGATGTCCAAAAAATTTTTATGTTGCTTTTCTACTTGAAGAAAATGACCATGTGCAGTGGGTCAGGGGTGTGCCAGTGACAGCAAGCAGCTCACATGAGTCATCTCATTTAACCACCTGATGGGCAAACACAGAGGTGTCATCATTCTGTCTCAGAGATGAGGAATCTGAGGCTCAGAGAGATTCTTGAGGTCACATACCAGAAGAATGAAGGGGAGAGTCCAGATCTGACCTCAAAGTCTGTATCACCCTAGCACTAGAAAGGGTATAAAATCCTGGGCTTAATGACTAGCTATCACCACTGTAAAACTTACTTTTTACAATGAAAAGTAGATCGGAATAGATGACTTACAATTATTCCCTAAGTTCAGTATCCACGTGCAAATCCATGCCCAGCACAGCACCTGGCTCATCACAACAGTGGCTAACGCTCACCAAGACTATGATGTGCCGGGCGCTGAGCTGAGGCTCACAGATGGGCATTTAAGTCTCATAATAACCTCATCAGGTAGACAGCTTAGTTATCTTACTTTTACAGATGAGGAAAATTAAACTTAAAATGGTCCAATTACCTGCTCAGGCTCATATACCAATGTGTGGCAGACTTGTAGTTCAAACTGAGACGAGTTTAATCTACCTCCAAAGCTGAAGATTTGGCCAGCACACTAGGCTGCCTCTCATAATGCACACGTGTGGAAAGGATGAAAGATGTATCCAGGGCTGCAGGATGGCAGGAAGATGAGTGCAAGTCCACGGGCAGCCTACGCTGTGAACTATATGTACCTTTTTATCCCCTGAGACCTAGAACATTGGTTCTTGAATAGGAATGTGCACAGGAATCACTTGAAGGGCTTATTAAAACACACATGGTTTGCTTCTACACCCATGATCCACAGGCCCAGTGTGGGAGTCAAGAATCTATAATTGTAACAAGTCCCCAAGTGATGCTGACAGCACTGGTCCAAGAGCCACAGCTTGAAATCCCCTGTTCTGTACTTGGCAGTACAGCACAAGGTCCTGGAAAATTTAAAAAAGAAACAAAAACCACATTTATCTTATAAAATAAATATATGGTCATCAATATTATCTTCTATTTTATTTAATTTCTTTTTTATATCAATATATGCATTTATATTAGTTATAGACTATATATGAGATACACATTTATATTCCTTATATATTCATATTATTTTAACTTATACAAGTGCCCTTAAAGTTCATGTGCAATTTAAAATTACACATGAACTTTATGGACATCCTGTATTTATTGTTTAAAATCATTTGATTGTAAAAAACCAAATCATTTATAAATCTGAAGATAACGTAATGTGTCAACTCAAATGATTTATTTTGAAAGAAAAACTATAAAATGGGTATATATGTTTTATCAGATACTGGGGAGAAGTTCTGCTGGACTATCAGATGAATTTTGAACTTTTTATTTTTATTTATTTTTTTGAGACAGAGTCTCAAGCTTTTGCTTTGGGTAGAGTGCTATGACATCACAGCTCACAGCAACCTTAAACTCTTAGGCTTAAGTAATTCTCTTGCTTCAGCCTCCTACGTAGCTGGGACTACAGGTGCCTGCCACAATGCCTGGCTATTTTTTGGTTGCAATTGTCATTGTTGTTTTAGCTGGCCCGGGCCAGGTTTGAACTTGCCAGCCCAGGTGTATGTGGCCAGCGCCCTACCCACTGAGCTATGGGTGCTGCTGAATTTTGGTCTTTTTACAGCAAAAGTAATAATGGAAGCACAATGGGCTATAGCATTTATTTTTTAAAAACGAAATCATCTTCTTCTGGAGAAGATAAAACTGCGTGGCCCGACCCAGTGGCTCATGCCTGGAATCCTAGCACTCTGGGAGGCTGAGGCAGGAGGACTGTGCCAGGCCAAAAGTAGGAGACCAGGCTGAGCAAGAGTGAGACCCTATCTCTACATATACCAATAGCTCCAGCCACTTGGGAAGCTAATTCGGAAAAATTACCGCATATACTCGAGTATAAGCTGAGTTTTTTCTGGCACAAAATTTGTGCTGAAAAACCCGAACTCGGCTTATACTCGGGTCATACAGGTTATTTGATTTGGTGATTGTGATTTAGCTTGATTACCTGTTAAGCTATGGTTTTCTGCACTTTATTTAAAGTTTTAAAGTTGTTGCTAGTTTACAGTTTTTCT
>CAUYPK010129574.1:0-10626 GCA_963574355.1 Loris lydekkerianus | reverse complement strand
CTCAGGAATGGAAGAAAAAGTATCCAATGTACTCAGCTCTACTATGAAGCTAAATTATAGCTTTCACATGAAGGCTATAAGCCAACTATAGCACAAGACTATGGGGAAAGGGCCAAGGAAGGGGAAGGGAGGGGGGAGGTTATCGTGGAGGAAGGGTAATGGGTGGGACCACACCTACGGTGCATCTTAGAATGGGTACAGGCGAAACTTACTAAATGCAGAATACAAATGCCTACATACAGTGACTAAGAAAATGCCATGAAGGCTACATTGAACCGTTTTTGAGAATATTTCAGATTGCATATGAAACCAGCACATTGTACCCCTTGATTGCACTAATGTACACTGCTATGATTTAACAATGAAAATAAATTAAGTAATTTAAAAAAAGAAAAAGAAAAAACAAAGTTTTTTTTTTTTGTTTTTTTGTTGTTGTTGTTGAGACACAGCCTCAAGCTGTCACCCTATGTAGAGTGCCATAGCATCACAGCTCATAGCAACCTCCAACTCCTGGGCTCAAGCAATTCTCCTGCCTCTGCCTCCCAAGTAGCTGGGACTACAGGCGCCTGCCACAACACCTGGCTATTTTTTGGTTGTAGCCATCATTGTTGTTTGGCGGGCCGGGCTGTATCTGAACCCGCCAGCTCAGGTGTATGTGGCTGGCGCCTTAGCAGCTTAAGCCACAGGCACCAAGCCAAAAAGAAAAAAAAAAAAAAAGTTTAAAGTGGAAATGTTTATATTATACATAATAGTTTAAAAATTATTGCCTAGGGCCTATAGCTCAGGGGCAAGGGCACCAGCCACATATACCTGAGCTGGCCAGTTTGAACCTAGCCTGGGCCTGCCAAACAACAATGTCAACTACAACCAAAAAATAGCCGGGCATTGGGGCAGGTGCCTGTAATCCCAGCTACTTGGGAGGGTGAAGCAAGAGAATTACTTAAGCCCACGACTTTGAGGTTGCTGTCAGCTGTGATGCTACATCACTCTACTGAGGGTGACATAGTGAGACTCTGTCTCAAAAAAAAATTATTTATTAGACTCTATTAAATATATTCTCTTTCCTGCCCCAATATGGAGAGTGGATAATAGAAGGCTATTTTATAAATTGAAAAAAAAAAAAAACTTGTCTGAGACAGTACTTAAAAAAAAAATACTAGGCCTATGTCAGCTAGCATCTCATGCTTGGGATGTGAAAAGGAAAGAATGCAACTAAGTATGGATTTTCACGTGAAAATGTTTAATTTATTGTCCAGTATTAATCTTATAGAGCATTTCTTAATTTATACTATTTTCAGAAGCACTTTAAATGTCAGATCAGAAATAAAAATTCCTGGGTTCCATTCCCACATTGGCCAAGGTTCCCTATAATCACAAAGAGCTGCTACACTGACTCAAAGCCAGACAAGAAGCAAAGGGAAAAGAAAGACAAGTCAAGTCAAATAGTCTGCTATCAAATGTGAAATTATTCCCTTCAACTTGTGTAGGCCCAGGATGTAACAGACCCTGTGTATGTATTTCTTCTGTGGTTTCTAATTACTTCTCTAACAACTAGGGGATAATGAGAAATTCAAAAAGAGGCCAGCTTTCTAGAGACAAAGGATGTCTGTATATTCTGTCAGAGGAGTTATTAGCCCATCTCCATTAATGTACACTGTGGCTATGTCATAATAACCAACATGAAGGTAATCAATGCCAAATTTATGGGGACAGATTTAAAGATTCGGTACTGGTGAAGACAACATACCGTATATACTCGAGTATAAGCCGCGTTTTTTCCGGCACAAAATTTGTGCCAAGTTCGGGTTTTTCGGCACAAATTTTGTGCCGGAAAAAGCTTGGCTTATACTCGAGTATATACAGTACTCTCTATATTCACATCCTCTTATTACTGTTACTGTGCTTTTCTTTTAAGCCAACCATAAAACCCATGCCATGACCACCTATCCTTTCCCACACATCCCCATACAGATCACTTTGTTCGATCTCAGCTATTATGAAACAGGCATAAAAGGGGTTTTCTCTATTTGTTTCAATTTTAATAACTAAGAAATCCTAGATAAAACATCATACCTTGAATTGCCATATGGCACTCTAAGTGCACCTTTATCCACTCTGGTAATTTAGGTAGAAGCAGCTGGTAAGGGGGAAGGAAGTCTCTTTACAGCATACTGCACAATATTCATGGGACAGGAGAAAAGAAAGACAGCCTGGAAAGGAATGGACCAAGGTAGCAGAAGACCAGGCCCCCATTATTGATAAGGACACTGTCTCTGGGGTTTTTCTTCTTTTCTTTTTTTTTGGAGATAGAGTCTCACCATCACCCTGGGTAGAGTGCCCTGGAATCCTAGCTCACAGCTACCTCAAACTCTTGAGCTCAAGTGATCCTCTTTCCTTAGCCTCCAGAGTAGCTAGGACCGCAGGCGCTCAACACAACACCCAGAGAGTTTTTCTATTTTTAGTAGAGATGGCATCTTGCTCTTGCTCAGGCTGGTTTCCAACTCTAGAGCTCAAGCAATCCATCTATCTCAGCCTCCCAGAGTGCTAGGATTACAGGTGTGAGCCACCATGCTCAGCCCAAACACTGTCTCTGTCAATCCTTAGATAAGCCACTTAACTGTTGTATGTCTCAATTTATCTACCACAAAATAAGTTATTATTCATCTGGATAAAATATTTAAAGAATAATGAGGACCAGTGAGGACCAGGCACCATGTTATATACTTTGACCAGAGCTAAAGTTTATTCCCTTTCTTAGTTCCAGTAGAACCACAATGAAGCTATTAACACAACACTCATGGGCACTACAAATAACAATGCTAATCTTGGACTGTGTAAGGGCTCTCCCCTGGGGGGGGGGGGACACAATGCTAATCTTTCTTAAATGGTTATTGCAGAAAAGGAAAACAGGATGGGGCACCAATGCCCTCTTGGTGAGGCTGCTTTTATATGCTATCCCCAAAGGCTTGGTTTTTGCTTTATAATGTTTTGTTTTAAGACAGAGTCTCATTCAGTCACTCTCAGTCAAGTGCCATGGCGTCATCAGAGGTCACAGCAGCCTCAAGCTCTTGGGCTCAAGGGCTCCTCTTTGCCTCAGCCTTCCCAGTAGGGGGGACTACAGGCACCCACCACAATGCCCAGCTAGTTTTTTTCTGTTCTTTTTTCTATTTTTAGTAGAGATGGGGGTCTCACTCTTGCTCAAGCCGGTCTCAAACTTCTAAGCCCAAGCGATCCACTCACTGCAGGCTTCTACAGTGCTAGGATTACAGGAGTGAGCCACTGTGCCAGGCCAACAAAATAATTTCTTTTTTTTTTCTTTTTTTGAGACAGAGTCTCACTATGTCACCATTGGTAGAGTGTTGTGACATCACAGCTCACAGCAACCTCAAGCTCTTGGGATTAAGCGATTCTCTTGCCTCAGCCTCCCAAGTAGCTGGGACTACAGTTGCCCGCCACAACGCCAAGCTATTTTTTTGTTGCAGTTGTCTTTGTTATTTAGTTGGCCCAGGCCAGGTTCGAACCGCCACCCTCAGTGCATGTGGCCAGTGCTGTAAACACTGTACTACAGGTGCCAAGCCCAACAAACTGATTTCTAATGATCCCAAAAGGACAGAAAGTTATCAGTGAAAGACATCCACAAGGCAACAACCTAACTCCATTCTTTCTCCAGCTCTCAACAGTCTTCACTGATTTAGGTGCCTGGAAAACAGAGGGCTTTACTCCAACAGAGGGCTTGACTCCATGACCTCCTAGAATGCCTTCCATTACTATAAATCTGATTCTCTTTGCCCTACTTACACAAGGGAACCTATGATTATTCTCTAAAGCTAGGTTTCAGAAGCCAGATCACTCCATTTTAGAAAAGGTACCATAAATAGCATGAGATTCCATCTTACAATAGTTACATTTTGAAAATCCCTATTAAATCACTATTGTAAGATGGAATCTCATGGACCACACCTATGGAGCATATTGCAAGGGCACAAGTCAAAGCTGTTGAGTGTAGAACATAAATGTCTTAACACAATCAAGTAAATGAGAGAAAAGCTATGTTGATTGATGTAAGCACATCAGATTGTATAAAAAAATCAACACATTATACCCCACATATGCATAAATGTACTCATGATCTATGTGTATATGACTTAATAAAAAATAAAACAAAATAAATCATACTAAAATAATCACACTGAAATGATGAGATCATACCAATCAATCAGAAGGAATAAATAAGGACCAGGGAAGCTAACAGTTCTCCTAGTCATAATTTTTTTTTTTCCTTAGACCTCAGTGAAACCCACTGGAGAAAGCAAGACTAGGAGGTGGTAATTTCTGTGGTTCCATTCTGTAGCTTTTAGTAGCTGGTATATTATATCATTGTTATGTATAAAGGGAACTGCAGTCTGGCAGGCCCCTTTAATGAACCACAAGTTCCTAAACCTGTCAAAAGAGAGCAAAGTTAATCTCAAAGGTAGAAGGTACAAACCACTTGGAAGTAAAAGAATGCCTGGGGGTATCCATTCTTTTTTTTTTTTTTTTTTTTGAGACAGAGTCTCACTTTATCTTCCTCAGTAGAGTGCCATGGCGTCACACAGCTCACAGAACCTCCAGCACTTAGGCTTAGGCGATTCTCTTGCCTCAGCCTCCCGAGTAGCTGGGACTACAGGCGCCCACCACAACGCCCAGATATTTTTTTGTTGCAGTTTGGCCGTGGCCAGATTCAAACCCACCACCCTTGGTATGTAGGGCCAGTGCCCTATCCACTGAGCCACAGGCAGCACTCCTGGGTATCCATTCTATTAACATTTCTCCAGGCCTGGCGGGGTGGCTCAAGCCTGTAATCCTAGTGCTCTGGGAGGCCAAGGTGGGTGAATTGCCTGAGCTCATGAATTCCAGACCAACCTGAGCAAGAGCAAGACCCCCATTTCTAAAACTAGTCCAGCATTGAGGTGGGCACGTGTAGTCCCACCTACTCCAGAGGCTGAGGCAAGGGGATCACTTAAGCCCAAGAGTTGGAGTTTGCTATGAACTATGACACCAGGGCACTCTACCAAAGTGAGGGATGACAAAGTGAGATTCTGTCTCAAAAAAAAAAAAAAAGAAAAGAAAAGAGAAGAAAAACATTCTACTTCTCACCATTAGAAAATAATGGTGAAGGCTGGACACGGTGGTTCACGCCTATAATCCCAGCACTTGGGAGGCCAAGATGGGTGGAATGCCTGAGCTCAGGAGTTCGAGACCAGAGCAGGAACAAGACCCTCATGTCTAAAAATAGCTGGGCATTGTGGTGGGCACCTGTAGTCCCAGGTACTAGGGAGGCAAAGGCAAGAGAATCGCCTGAGCCCAAGAGTTTGAGGTTGCTGTGAGCTATGACACCACAGCACTCTACCGAGGATGACAAACTGAGACACTGTCTCAAAAAAAAAAGAGAGAAAATAATGGTGGTTCAAGGGAGAGACTAGAGCTACCTTCTCAGTTGTGCCAATAAGATGACACATGTTTTTTATTAGATATCACATTATTAACTCTTGCCTGATTCAGAAATTCAGACAGCTGTAATCCCAGCACTTGGGAGGCTTAGGTGGGTGGATTGTCTGTGCTCAGAAGTTTGAGACCAGCCTGAGCCAGAGCAAGACCTCATCTCTAAAAATAGTCGGTTGTTGTGGTGGGCCCCTGTAGTCCCAGCTACTTGGGAGGCCAAGGCAAAAGAATCAATTGAGTCTAAAGTTTGAGGTTGCTGTGAACTGTGACTCCATAGCACTCTACCAGGGTGACCAAGGGAGACACTGTCTTAAAAAAAAAAAAAGAAAGAAAGAAAGAAAAAGAAATGCAGACAGTATCCCATTAGAAACAATAAAACCACAATTAGCCAGTAGCTTTCAGAACAGCTGGAAGCTACTGAGGTGTGACTCTCACACTATGGGAAAGCCAGTCCTAAAGGTGGGTGGGTGTGCCAGCTCACTAAAGGTGAGACCACTACCAATAAAGAGAATTCTCTTCTGGAGAGACCTGCCAAGCAAGTGCCCATGACCAATTCAATGCTCCAACCATCCAGATCTTCCTAGACTTGTTAGACCTGACAAAACAACAGCAATAGCATTGTTAATAACACCAGACAAGAGCAAGCACCAAATTGCCTGCTGCAATGGAAATCTCTATAATGGGCTTTGCTCAAAAACGTGATAATTTTTTATCTACATATTGCCAAAGGAGCAGAAGCTGATATAAAGGTAAGAGGGAGGCGAAACAACTGGTCCTAAACATCGCCAAAACAGATCTGTTATTTATGAGCCCCTTTTAATGGGAGCTGTCTGCCACATTGCTTAAGAGGGTCCTCAAGACTCAAAATTAGAATTTGATGTGTGGCAGGTGATTTATCATATCAGGAACAGTTGGATAGAAAGGCAATTATAAAAACAAGGCACAAATGGGCAGCACCTGTGGCTCAAAGGAATAGGGAACCGGCCCCATATGCCGGAGGTGGAGGGTTAAAACCCAGCCCCGGCCAAAACCTCCAACAAAAAAAAAAAAAAAAAAAAAAAAAAAAAAAGGCACAAATTAGCTGGGCATTGTGGCAGCACCTGTAAGCCCAGCTACTGGGAAGGGTGAAAGAAACAGGAGGATTGCTTAAATACAGGAGTTTAAGGTTGCTGCGAACTAGGCTGACCCCAGGGCACTCTAGCCAGGGCAACAGAGTGAGACTCTGTCTCAAAACAAACAAACAAACAAAAAAACAGTAAGACAAGGCCTCTTGACAGGGCTTTCTCAGTCCTGGAGGGAAAAGGACCTGGCAACAGGCAACCCTCAGAAGGATGCATGATAGAGTTTTACAAAGAATGAGCGGCATAAAAAATGGTGTTAGGGAGGCTCAAGGAGCAGGAGAGGCCTGAGTGCAACACCAGGCCAGCTGGAGCAGATGTCAGGGACAACCAGGGAAGCATAATGATAAGGGACCACACAGGAAATCCCAGACACAAACCTGCCATGCAAGACAATCTTTGACCACCTTCTACAAAATATCATAATATAGTGGAAAATTCACCACTCTTCAGAGTCAGACCTGAGTTTGGATCTCAACTTGCTACATATTAGCTGAGCACCTTTGTGTAACTTAACTTCTCTAAACTTCACTTCCTCATCTGTAAAACAGGAGGATGGATATCTGTCTTTGTTTATTTCACCTGTATAAGAACAGTAATAATGACCTGCCTGATTATTCAAAAAGTTGTTGTAAAGATCAAATCAAGATTAGGCTCCGGGCTGCGCTTGTGGCTGAGTGAGTAGGGCCCTGGCCCCATATACCTAGTGTGGCGCACCTGTAGCTCAGTGGTTACGGAGCCAGCCACATACATGGGGGCTGGCGGGTTAGAACCTGGCTGGGGCCTCCTAAACAACAATGACAACAACAACAACAAAATAATAGCCAGGCATTGTGGTGGGCACCTGTAGTCCCAGCTACCTGGGAGGCTGAAGCAAGAGATTCACTTGAGCCCAAGAGCTTGAGGTTGCTGTGAGATGTGAAGCCACAACACTCTACTGAGGGCAACAAAGTTGAGACTTTCTCAAAAAAAAAAAAAAAAAAAAAAAAATCAAGATCGTAGGTTAAAACTGTTGTTAAAATGGGCGGTGCTTGTGGCTCAAAGGAATAGGGTGCTGGCCCCATATGACAGAGATGGCGGGTTCAAACCCAGCCCCAGCCAAAAACTGCAAAAAAAGAAAAAAGAAAAGGAATACTAAGAAGGATGTTATACTGTCATTATTTTTTATGAAGCTTCATTATGCGTAGTTAATACAAATACACAATTCCATCTAAGGATGTTTCAAGCAATGTATGTGTTAGTCCCCAAACTCAACATTCACAGATAACTTGAACTAAATGTATGTGCACCATCTATGAAACTTCTACACATAGAACAGAAGTTTTCATCCTTATTAACTAGTTTACAATTTTTAGGCTTGTTTTATACCCTAAATATGTAATGAAAAATACCTAGGTCATCTCCTTCCCCATCACCAATATGAAGCTTCCTTAATTTTTTTTTTTAACCACCTCCCTTGGCTTCAGGGAATTCTCCTTTATTTTTTTCTTTATTCATTTTTACTCAAGGGAAAATGCTTGAGACCAAAATCTCTGTCTTTAGACAGAGATAATTATGTATCAAATGCTTTAAGCAGGGGAACACCAATAAAACATTTCAGTTATACTGTAATAGTATCTTCATGGGGATTCTTCTTTAAAACCTCAACCTTGAAGGCGGCGCCTGTGGCTCAGTGAGTAGGGCGCCGGCCCCATATACCAAGGGTGGCAGGTTCAAACCCGGCCCTGGCTAAACTGCAACAAAAACAATAGCTGGGCGTTGTGGCAGGTGCCTGTAGTCCCAGCTACTTGAGAGACTAAGGCAAGAAAATCGCCTAAGCCCAGGAACTGGAGGTTCCTGTGAGCTGTGTGACACCATGACACTCTACTGAGGAAGATAAAGTGAGACTCTGTCTCTACAAAAAAAAAACAACCCACCTCAACCTTGGTCTGGACTGTCTCTCTCCTCATCAGCAGCCTTCACAGAATAGCACGCAGTTGGCAGAGGATAACAAACAGAAACTTTCAGCACAAGTTTTGGAATCTCAGCTATGTCTGTGCCCCACTTCTCTGTAGCTGTTCTCCAACTTTCAAACATTTTCACTTCATACAGATATGTACACTGGCACCTGCCATCATTTCTACAGAAGGCCCCACAGCTCTTCTTTTATCTATCTATCTATCCATTCTCACTCAGTCACCCTTGCGTTGAGTGCTGTAGGGTCATAACTCACAGCAACCTCAAACTCTTGGGCTCAAGAGAACTTCATGCCTCACCTTCCTCATAACTGGGACTACAGACTCCCACAACAACACTCAGCTATTTTTTTTTTTTTTTTGTAGTTGTCATTGTTGTGTAGCAGGCCTTGGGCTGGGTTTGAACCCACCAGCCCCACTGTATGTGGCTGGCAACCTAACCACTGAGCTATGGGCACCGAGCCACCAAGCTATTTTTTTTTAGAGACAGGGGTCTCGAACTCCTGAGCTCAAGCAATACACCGCCTTGAGCTCCCAGAGTGCTAGGAGGATTACAGGCATGAGGCACAGTGCCTGCCCCAATATCTCTTCTTCACACCTCCACTTTCTGAACTACCTGTACTTCTGAACAGTACTTATGTTATTTTTCATCATTAAAGGGAATAAGCAATGGGCAACAGTAAAAAGAACTGTCAGAAAATCTAAGTCCTTAATCCCAGCACATGGGAGGCCGACATGGGTGGATTGCTTGAGCTCACAGGTTTGACACCAGCCTGAGCCAGAGTGAGATCCCAGTCTCTAAAAAATAGCTGGGCATTGTGCCCCCATAGTCCCAGCACCTTAGGAGGCTGAGGCAAGAGGATCACTTGAACCCAAGAGTTTGAGGTTGCTGTAAGCTAAGATGCCATGGCACTCTACCAAGGGCAAAAAAGTGAGACTCTATCTCAAAAAAAAAAAAAAAAAAAAAAGAAAGAAAGAAAGAAAGAAAGAAAGAAAGAAAGAAAGAAAGAAAGAAAGAGACAGAGAGAGAGAAAGAAAATATAAGCCTTAGCTCTACTACTGCCTAACTGTGAAATCTCAGAGAATTACTTAACTTACCTATGCCATAGTTTCTTCATCTATAAATCAAAGGTGATAACACTTTTCTTCCCAGATTAAGCTATAGGATGTTTAGTAAAATGCCTTAAATACTTTAAAGAGTTTAGCAAGTGAGCGTTCTTTCTCTCTTTCTTTGAGATGCCTTTCCATCTCCCTGATCTCTTCTCTCTTCTCTCCACTTTCTTGCTTTTTCTAAAATATAAAATATATTTTCATATCCTAAAAAAAAGAGCTTGCCAAAATTTATACCCATATGTACCTGTGCAAGAGGCACTAAAGAGAAAACAACTGTTTCCCTTCACAAGCTGAAAATGATTCTCAAAAAAAAAAAAAATAAACAAAAATAAATAAATAAATAAATAAATCACCAGCTCAGCAAAGAGAGGTTCCTGAAAGGAACCTGTGTACCCTGTATATGTCCCTTTATATCCACATCCAGGACATTAGTCAGTCTTAGTGAGATTATATTCCCATGTCTCAGCCTTGTTGTTGCCCAGGAAAAACATCAGCATACCTAAAACCCAACTCAATTTGTATTAGAGTTGCTTCTTCGTCATTCATAAATAGATTCTCTAAATTCCTCATATTTGGGGGAAAGGCCTATCATAGAAGGTAAATAGATCTCTTGATCTTCTATTTTATCAATTTTCTACCAGGCAAAGGCCAAAGGAATAGCTACAGCAATAATTTCAGACTCCCTGAACCTTCCCCTATACCATTCCTGCAGGTCTGTAAAATGCTTGGCTGCTTCCAGGCCCACACTGGAGGTGCATTTTTGGCAAGAGGCACTAAAGAGAAAACAACTGTTTCCCTTCACAAGCTGAAACTGATTCTCAAAAAAAAAAAAAAAAAAAAAAAAATAACCAGGTAAGCAAAGTTAGTTTTATTAATTGCAGAAACTTTTTTTTTAAGGCAAAGGGAAAATTTAATTGGCTGATAAGTTGTAACAATTATTTTTTTTATTAGGTTTATTT
>CAUYPK010129573.1:0-48182 GCA_963574355.1 Loris lydekkerianus | reverse complement strand
CCTGGCCTGAAACTGCCTCTACCTAGATACAGCCAATGTGGTACCATGCCACTGGCCCGACCCTGTCACTCACCTCTTCCCCCGCCTTCTTTCCCTGCCCCTTCTCCACAATAAAAAAAAAAAAAAAAAAAAAAAAAAAATAAGAAGGCACCTGTGGCTAAAGTGGCCAAGGTGGCAGCCACATACACCTGAGCTGACAGGTTAAAATCCAGCCTGGCCCAACAAACAACAATGATGGCTGCAACCAAAAAACAGCTGGTGTTGTGGTGGGCACCTGTAGTCCCATCTATTTGAGAGGCAGAGGCAGGAGAATCGCTTGAGCTCAGGAGTTGGAGGTTGCTGTGAGGTGTGATGTCACAGCACTCTACCAAGGGTGACAGCTTGAGGCTCTGTCTCAAAAGAAAAAAAAATAACACTTAAAAAAATAGGCAGAGAAAAAAATTAAAAAATAAAAAAGAAAGAATAAAAAAATAAAAAAATAAAGAAAAAAATAGGCAGAGAAGGGACATTTCTTAAACTGATAGAGGCCATCTACAGCAAATCCTCAGCCAATATCATTTTTTTTTTTCTTGTTTGAGACAGCCAATATCATTTTGAATGGAGTAAAATTGAAAACATTTCCACTCAGATCAGGAACAAGGCAAGGATGTCCACTGTCTCCACTGCTATTCAATATAGTAATGGATGTCTTAGCCATAGCAATCAGGCAAGAGAAGATGATCAAGGGTATCCAAATAGGGTAGAGGAGATCAAACTCTCACTCTTCGATGATGATGTGATCCTATACCTGGAAAATCCTAGGGACTCAACTTCAAAACTCTTAGAAGTGATCAAGGAATACAGCAGTATCTCAGGATACAAAATCAATACTTACAAATTAGTAGCTTTTATATATGCCAACAATAGTCAAGCTGAAAATATATTCAAGGACTCTATTCTGTTTACAGTAGTGCCAAAGAAGATGAAATATCTGGGAATTTACCTAACAAAGGATGTGAAAGATCTCTATAAAGAGAACTATGAAACTCAGAGAAAAGAAACAGCTGAAGATGTTAACAAATGGAAAAACATACCATGCTCATGGCTGGGAAGAATCAACATTGTTAAAATGTCCATACTGCCCAAAGCAATCTACAGATTTAATGCAATCCCTATTAAAGCACTATTGCTATACTTTAAAGAACTTGAAAAAATAGTACTTCTTTTTATATGGAATCAGAAAAAAACCTCAAATAGCAAACACCTTACTCAGAAATAAGAGCAAATCAGGAGGTCTCACATTACCAGACTTTAGACTATACTATAAATCTATAGTGATCAAAACAGCATGGTACTGGCACAAAAACAGGGAGGTAGATTTATGGAACAGGATAGAGAACCAAGAGATGAACCCAGCCACTTATCATCATTTGATCTTTGACAAGCCTATCAAAAATATTCAGTGGGGGAAAGACTCCCTATTTAACAAATGGTGCTGGGTGAACTGGCTGGCGACCTGCAGAAGACTGAAACTGGACTGCTACCTTTCACCATTAACAAAAATTGATTCTCACTGGATAAAAGATTTAAACTTAAGACATGAAAGTATAAAAATAGTAGAAGAGAGTGCAGGGGAAATACTTGACGAAATTGCCCTGGGAGAATATTTTATGAGGAGGACCCCCTGGACAATTTAAGCAACACCAAAAATACATTACTGGGATCTGATCAAACTAAAAAGCTTTTGCACAGCCAAGAGAACAGTAAGTAAAGCAAATAGATAACCTTCAGAATGGGAGAAGATTTTTGCAGGTTATGCTTCTGACAAAGATCTGATAAGTATAATCTACAGAGAACAAACTAATCAATAAGAAAAGAACAAATAAACCCATTTCTATGTGAGCAAGAGACTTGAACAGAAACTTCTCTGATGAAGACAGGCACATGGCTTATAGACACATGAAAAAAATGCTCGTCCTTAATCATCAGAGAAATGCAAATCAAAACCACTTTGAGATATCATCTAACTCCAGTAAGATTAGCCCACATCACAAAAATCCCAAAACTACAGGTGTTGGTGTGGATGCAGAGAGAAGAGAACATGTCTACACTGCTGGTGGGAATGCAAGCTAATACAACCTTTTTGGAAAGAAGTTTGGAGAACACTCAAGGAACTAAAAGTAGACCTACCATTTGATCCTGCAATTCCTCTGAGGTATATACTCAGATGATCAAAAATTATTTTACAACAAAGACAAATTTGCACCAGAATGTTTATTGCAGCCCAATTCATAATAGCCAAGACATGGAAACAGCCCAAGTGCCCATCGAGCCATGAATGGATTAACAAATTATGGTATATGTACACCATGGAATACTGTGCAGCCATAAAAAAGGATGGAGACTTCACATCTTTTATGTTTACCTGGATGGAGCTGGAACATATTCTTCTTAGTAAAGTGTCCTGAAAATGGAAAAAAAATATGCAATGTACACAATACTTCTATGAAATCAATATATAATCACCTACACATTTATATGAATGGCAAAACATAACTATAGTCCAAAAAGTAGAAGGGAAAAGGAGAGAGAGGGGAGGAGAGGAGGGGTATGGGAGGAGGGAGGGTGTTTTGGGGGACCTCACCTAATGTGCATGATGTAATGGTACATTTCGAAACTATTAAGAAATGAGTATAATTGTGATGAATGTTTTACTTGGTTCAATGTAAGCATTTCACATTGTATATCAAGGCAGTACCCTGAACACCATAAATGCATCAATGTACGAAGTTATGACTTAATAAAAAAAGTTATGACTTAATAAAAAAAATAAAATAAGTTATGACTTAATAAAAAAAAATAAAATAAGTTATGACTTAATAAAAAAAATTTATCCAAATTCCAAGTTATTTAAATCTAATTAAATATAATCAATTTAAGGCTTTACAGTGACAAACAAATGTGTGGGATTCTTTTTTTTTTCTTCTTGAGACAGAGTCTCACTATGTTGCCCTCAGTAGAGTATGGTGGCATCACAGCTCACAGCAACCTCAAACTCTTGGGCTTAAGCGATTCTCTTGCCTCAGCCTCCTGAGTAGCTGACACTACAGGTATCTGACACAACACCGGCTATTTTTTTTTGTTGAGTTGTTGTTTTAGCTGGTCCAGTTTGAACTAGCCAGCTTTGTGTATGTGGCTGGTGCCCTACCCACTGAGCATGGGCCCCACTCCATGTGGGATTCTTACATATGTAAGAATTACATTACCAGCCAAGTACTGTCTTTTTGACAAAGAACTTCTTTGTCAATGAATCCTTTGAAATTACTTTATGCCAGAAACGAAATTATATTACCCAATCATTATTTTTTCTTTTCCTTTTTTTTTTGAGACAGAGTCTCACTTTGTTGCCTTCAGTACAGCGCTGTGGCATCATAGCTCACAGCAGCCTCAATTTCTTGGGCTCAAGCGATTCTTTTGCATCAGCCTCCCAAATAGCATCATGATTTTTTTTTCTTTCTTTCTTTCTTTTTTTTTTTTTTTAATGCAGTTTTTGGCCGGGGCTGGGTTTGAACCTGCCACCTCTGGCATATGAAGCCAGCGCCCTACCCCTTTGAGCCACAGGCGCCTCCTGCATCATGATTTTTCTTAAGAAAAAAAAAACCTTAGTTGTTCCATTTCCTGGTTGTTGTTTTTCTACATTAAGAATGTGACATAGGGGTGGCACCTGTGGCTCAGTGAGTAGGGCGCCAGCCCCATATACTGAGGGTGGTGGGTTCAAACCCGGCCCTGGCCAAACTGCAACAAAAAATAGCCAGGCGTTGTGGTGGGCGCCTACAGTCCCAGATACTCAGGAGGCTGAGGCAAGAGAACCTCCTAAGCCTAAGAGCTGGAGGTTGCTGTTAGCTGTGACACCACAGTACTCTACCAAGGGCGACAGAGTGAGACTGTCTCTAAAAAAAAAAAACAATGTGGCATAGCAGTTATGGATAAATTATGATAAAATCATGGAAAGCATTTTTTTTTTTGTAGAGACAGTATCACTCTATGGCCCTCAGTAGAGTGCTGTGGTGTCACAGCTCACAGCAACCTCCTACTCCTGGGCTTAGGTGATTCTCTTGCCTCAGCCTCCCAAGTAGCTGGGACTACAGGCGCCCACCACAATGCCCAGCTATTTTTTTGTTGTAGTTCCCCTGGGCCGGGTTTGAACCCACCACCCTCGGTATATGGGGCTGGCACCCTACCCACTGAGCCACAGGTGCCGCCCTTTTTTTTTTTTTTTTTTTTGTAGAGACAGTCTTACTCTTTTGTCCCAGGTGAGAATGCTATGGCATCATCCTACCTCACAGCAACCTCAAACTCCTGGGCTCAAGAGAGCCTCCTGCCTTATACTCCCAAGCAGCTACAGATTCCTGCCAAAATATGAAACTAATATTTCTTTTATTCTCTTTTTTTTTTTTTTTGAGACAGAGTCTCAAGCTGTCACCCTGGGTAGAGTGCTGTGGCGTCATAGCTCCCAGCAACCTCCAACTCTTGGGTTCAAGTGATCCTTTTGTCTCTGGCTCAGGCTGATCTCAAATCTGTGAGCTTAAGCAATCCACCCGTCTCGGCCTCCTAGAGTGCTAGGATAACAGGCGTGAGCCACCGGGCCCAGCCTGAAACTAATCTTTCTTTCTTTCTTTTTTTAATAGAGACAGGGTCTCTCTTGGTCTTGCTCAGGCTGGTCTTGAACCCTTGAGCTCAGAGATCCTCCTAGTCCTAGGCCTTCCAGAGTGTTAAGATTACAGGCATGAGTCCCCACGCCTGGACAAAGCGTAGTTTTTAAAACCAGCCATAAAATCTTTAGAGACTAGGGATGGGAAAAGGGATTGGCTAAAATGGGCCTAAGGAGTCTTTTCTGGGGTAATGGAAAAGTTCCAAACTTACATTTGTGAAGATAGTTGTCCAACTCTGTAAATTTACTACAAATCACTGAATTGTAAATTAAAATGAACCAATTTTAAAGCTACTAAAGGGCAGGCTCAGGGCCCGTAGCACCGTGGTTACGGTGCCAGCCACATACACCGAAGCTGGAAGGTTTGAACTTGGCCTGGGCCAGCTAGACAACAATGACAGCTAGGCAACAAAAGAATAGCTGGGCGTTGTGGCAGGCACCTGTAGTCCCAGCTACTTGGGAGGCTGGGGCAAGAGAATCGCTTAAGCTCAAGAGTTTGGGGTTGCTGTGAGCTGTGATATTATGGCACTCTACCCAGGGTGACATAGTGAGACTCTGTTTCAAAAAAAACCCCCCAAAACAAAAAACTACTAAACTGCAAAAAGCCAAAAGCAGCAGCCACAGATATACAGTATATATGTGTGTGTATACACATACATGCATACATATACATATACATATATATGTACAGTGTATATAGTAGACCCCCTACTCCAGGTTTTACTTTCTGTGGCATCAGTTACCCTGTCAACCACTTTGGAAAATAGGTGAGTGCTATACAATGAGATTTTGTGAGAGGAATACCACATTTACATAGCTTTTATTACAGTATATTCTCATATTTTTGTTTTATTATTATTGTTGTCAATCTCCTACTGTGCCTAATTCATACATTAAACTTTTTCATAGGTATGCATGTATAGGAAAAACACAGTATATATAGGGCTCAGGACTATCTGAAGTTTCAGGCCCCCACCCAGAGGACTTGGAACATATTTCCTGGGCATAAAGGGGAGACTGCTGTATCTTTTATTAGAAGCAAGAGCAGCCCTGTGTGTAGGCAAAACACTGGACACCAATGACCAGCTTTAGCTCTTGCTGCAAAGCGAGGGCTTCTTGTGACTCAGCCCTACTCTGGCTCAGCCTGTGGCTCCACAGTCCGGTTCCTAAAGCTCAGGGTCAATGACTATAGCTCAGGCCCAAGGACTCAACTTCCTGCATAGCTTCCCACTCAAAGAGATGGATCAGGGTGGTAGGGATCAGGGTGGTCCTCATCACAGGTCAACACCGGCTCTGCCCAGCCTGCAGCAGCACCTGCTATTGCCACATCCAACCTGGCAAGCCTTGCACTCCCCACCCCATCTGGGGGACTGTCTTCAACTTCCTGAACACAGCCCGGTACCTGTACCTGGCCCTGGGAGAAGCCAAGAGGTCTAAAAGCAGAGTGCAAGGGCCACAGTAAGGCACTGTACACAGTGTGGATTTTATTACTTTCAGGGATTTATTAAGGCATTGAGCACAGTGTAATTTTTAGCCAACTGAAATGAATCCAAGGAAAGATATCAGGACCTGAGGGTTATGCTTTTAAAGTTAACAGTAAGATAATGAGCTGAGAGCACATGATGTCATGCCCCTTTGCAGTGGCCACCCTGTGATGATTTCTGCCTGTGATCCTCAGTCAGTAGGCTTAGGCTCAAGGGCTCCCAGAGAGCAACCTAAAGGTTCTGTCACTTTGGTGCCCAAACAAGCACAGGACCCTGGACCACACAGCTGCAAGAGAGTATCCTGTGGGTGGGGGACTCTGTGTGGCCAGGCCACATATGGGGCATGGCAGCAGGAGGCAAGTAGAGCGGATCTGAGAGTCCCTAACACTAGGCAGGTGTGACTGGGTGCCAGGTGGGCTCCCACTGGGCAAAGAGGAAGGTGGGGGCACCGCCTTTTTCCTGGGACCTGCCAGCAGCTGGTGCCAGGAGATGCAACCTCGAGGAATCTGTCTAAGGCATCTGTGCCACCATCAGCTGTCTTTCCACTCACATCGCTTGGCTCTGGGGAGAAAAGGAAGGGGTATGCCTTGACAGAAAAAATGGAAAGGGAGGAGTGGGCGGGCCTTGGCTGGCCTGTGCAGCTGCAGAGGTCAGCCCGAAACTCCAGGCTGCTCATGGTCACTGGAGGTGCTAAACTGTCGCTCCACCTTCTTTTGGTCCTTGATCTTAAGTCCAATGTCCACCCTCTTCTCAAAGAAGTTCACCAGCACAGACTCTGTCAGGATGGAGGCAAGGATTTGCTCGAAGGAGATGCACCAGTCCGTGTCGACGGTGCCCCCGCTACGTGCTGTGGGGCTGCGGGCCTCACCCCCCACCAGCACCGTGTCGTCAGTGAGGTCCTCACACTGTAGGGAGCCCGTGCTGACCACTGAGTAGGAGGACATGGACATGTCATCTTTGGTCTCATCATCGGATAGCAGCTGAGAGGGTGCCTCACCACTGCCCCCCTCAACAACCACCTGGCTCTCCTGTGGTGCTTTTCCCAGGTGGGTGTCACCACCAGCTTTGGCCTGGAGGTCCCCTGCAGCTGGCGGCTGGGCCTCCCGGGTTGCATCCTGATGGGGCTCAGGTACTGATGGCTCATCTTCTGTGGCAACATCGTGGTCCCCGCTGTGGGCACCGTCTCTGGGCTTCCTGCCCGAGAACTTCTTTCCCACTTCACCAATACGAAGGAGGAGGCTGGCCACTGTGGCAATGGCATGGTACAAGTCTTGCTCCATGGGGTCTTCACTGAACATGTTGTAAAGGGTCTTGCAAAGTTCGATAAACTGCTCCTTTTAAAGAAAAATACAAAAAGATCAAGAAGATGTAAGAGTTGGTCAGATTGCCCCAGTATTGGCCAGACTGGCAAAGCTAGCCATTCTAACAGGTGCTGGCTGTGGTCTTATGAATCATCTCCACTCCACAGATCAGGACATAGGCTCAGAGAGAGTGACTTGACCAAGGCCACAGAGATCTGTGCAGGACTTTCTTTTCCAGCTGCCTTTCTTTCAGCACAGCGAGAATGTGGTTCTGACCTGGAGTTTCTCCCCATGTCTAAGTCTCTTCTGTTAACAGAGAGAGAGGTATTTCTGTCATGACTCTCTTTTTTAAAATTATTTTTTAATTTATTTTAGGTCAAGTGAAGCAGGACCTAAAAGGAGTGGAGAAGGAACAAAGAAATCTGTAACTGGTTGTGATCAATTAGTTGCAAACACTACTGACTTGGACCAGCTGCTACCATGACTTTCTAAACTATTACTATAAGGACTTCTTCATTATGTCTTGGAATTACTTTTGGCTTTGTGTGTGTGTGTGTGTTAAGACAGAGTGTCACTCTGTCACCCTAGGTAGAGTGTAGTGGTATCATCGTAGCTCACAGCTACCTCAAACTCCTGGGCTCAAGTGATCCTCTTGCCTCAGACTCTGAAGTAGCTGGGAGTACAGGCACCTAATACAACTCCCGGCTAATTTTTCTTTTAATTCACATAAATTTTAAGGAAATAATTTTTCTCTTTTTAGTAGAGACAGAGTCTCGCTGTTGTTCAGGCTGGTCTTGAACTCCTGAGCTCAAGCAGTCCACCTGCTTCAGCCTCCCAGAGTGCTAGGAATACAGGCATGAGTCACCACACCTAGCTGGCTTTTTATATTTTTAATTAGAAGCAACTTCAACTCTGTCCTTTCCGGAAGTTCTTTGGAGGGTGATGGCAAGGTGAGTACAGCCTGAGTCAGCTAAGGGGGCAGGTTAGGGAGGATAGGTTCTAGGGGCCACACACTCAGAACTCTGTGCCCAAAAAGAGGATGAAGCCCCAATTTCAGGTTTCAGGTGTCCCATTCTTCAAGTTGCAGGTGGCAGGCAGAGTCCCATTATGGGGACACCTATGGTGGGTCTGGCCTAAGGGCCATGGTCAGGCTGTAGCTCAAAATTGCCTTGGTTGGACGTCTACAGCTTGAATCCTGGGGCTGCCATTTCCTGGCTGTGAGACCCTTGGCAAGATGCTAAGTTCCTGACAGGAGAGACCGGAGTGAAGAGTGGGCCTGTGTGTGCTACACTGGGCACAGCCTAAGAGGGGCAGGAGTGCATGAACACCTTCCTGTCAGAGGTGGTGTCTGAGTCTCTGGCCACTGGAGGCTAACCTCCAGCACTTCTCTGGTTCATGGACCGTGATTCAACCTGAGTGAGCTGTCACCATGGAAACACCACCTGCACAAGTCCTGGAGCCACTGACTTCATGTCCTTCTGGAATCATCACTGAATGCTACCCAAGACTAATGGGCTCTAGAGGAAGGGAGGGGAATTCCCACCCCCCAGCAGATGGCTAGGGTGTGGGTGGTATGATCTGCACTGTCAAGTCTTGGCCAGAATTCTCCAGAAATGTCTGTTGCCAGGTCCAACTGAGCCTACCTGGTTCATCTTGGTAAGATCCTTGATGGTCTCCTTCTGAGCCTCCTTCTCCTTGGCCCACATTCGAAGGTAGTGCCGATAGTCTGGGGAGCTGGTTGCCTGCTCCTCTGTGAGTTAGGAGAAGAAGAGATTAATCTTCATCTGTCAAATGAGAGAAAGAGGGCTGGGAGCTGGCAGCAGGGAGCAGTGGGGTTGGATGTTCTGTGGCATGGAGTTTCCTGGGTCCTATTACAAAATGCCCTGGCAGTTGGGGAGGCAGTGGTGAGGAAATTCTCCAGAACACCCACAGGGATCCTCTGATCAGAAAAAATAGTAGGACTATAGCTAATGATGATAGCCCCAAATCTGTCTTCCCTAAGATAGTGATAGAACTGTGTGGAGGCTAGAGAGAGGCTGGCATGTGAGGGAGTGTGCTGGCTGGACACACAGCAGGGGACAAGCCTGGGGCTAGTGGAGGGTGGAGCCCCCCCATGGCAGCTGGTGGGCTGGCCATTCACCTCGAGGGTCAACTCCTTTGTCAGCACACACGTTTGCCACCTGCCTGGGTAGGGGGTCTCTCTGGCAGTGACTAGGGACAGACAGTAAGTAAGAGGTACCCAAACCCCACTGACTCTGGGATCACTCACACCACCAGCAGAGAATGGTTCATACCTCCTCTTTTTTCTCGGACATCTTCATTTCCACTCCCTTCTCGCTCTTCTGGTTGTAGTGCTTCTAGACAACCAGAAAAATAAAAGGAACAACATTCTTCTTTACGACTGCAAACCGTGGGGTCCTTGAGAGGTCCAGTCTATGGTTCCGCAGAACCAGCCCCCTTGCTGGCCTCCTGACTGGCTGGCCCTGCCCTCCAGCAAGGGAGGGCCTGATCATTTGTTCACTTGGGGACATTAAAATAAAAAGCCACTGAGCCTCTACTTCCTCTTTATCAAAGGAATGTAAGTCTCACCACGCTGTTTTTAAGAAAATAACAGTGTAAGTTATGGACAAAATCGAGAATACATTCTACAGTTTTTGCTGAAAAAGGTCAAACTCAGGGGAGTCCTAATTCCCAATCCCATCTGTGCCTGCCACGCCAGTTGATGAAGGGTTTTATGGATACAGATCCTAGGCCCTGCGCTGTACGCTGTACTTCTCAGAAGCCCAAGTGTGCTGGAGCTGGCATGCACCACACTGCTAGGGTGCCCACGCACCTGAGGGCAGGATGGCCAGCTTGGGGACTTCAGGTGCGGACACCAGCAGCCCAGCTGGCCTGAGCTGCCCTCACTGTCTATATGGATAGCTGTGAAGGGCACAACTTTTTGGATTCAGATGTCTCACACCAGAATGGAGATCTGCCTAGGGGCTGAGTGGGGTCTGAGGACAGGGCTCTGCACCATCAGCCTCCCCAGAGTATATAGGACAAGCTTCATGCATCCTGAATCTGCCCCAGGTGCCGAGTATAACACAGGTAAACCGCTTCTGTAGTTTTTATACTTGAAATCAAGGTCCTCAAGATTCACATTCTAATTGCTGTCAACAGGACCACCATGGGCATCTTGATACACGATGTATTTTATTTTCCCTTTTGTGCCTGTTCCTTGGTGTGTATTATGTACCAAGTGAAGATACAGGGTGAAGTTATGGTCAACTGCCAAATCTCAGGGCTCAGAATGCCCATTCACCTTGGATTGGATGCTCCCAACAGGCATTAAATATACCACAGGGATGAGTTCTAACAGGCGCTTGACAGACATCTTTTTCCTGAGTAAGAAAATGATATGGAACATGTTTTCTCAGGAAAGATTCCCTCTAGCCCTCACCCCTGTGCCATTTCACAGGGCTGCAAGGACAGCATTTACATATCTTTCTTATGAAAGTAACGACAGGACACTTTCTGTGTACATCTGCAGAGGTGATGGCCTGCCTGCTCAAGGTCCAGTGTGCTGTGTGCCCACATTTGCTAGACGCCCACAGCAAATGTAGAAGGCCGTGCCTTCATCAGTGCAGAAGGGGTGCTGCTGGCTTCTGGATCCTTCTCAGGACATGGAGGGGTCCCTGGGACAAAGGGCATCCAGGCTTCCTGATCATGCAGGAGTGTGTTAGGAATACGAAGCCCAGAGGCAAAGGTAGCCCCTGCCTTCCAGGGACTGACCTTGAGCCTCCCAGGGCAGGAAAAGATCCGGATCTGAGGCCAGAGGAGATGCTGGAAGGGACAGCAGAGGAGGAGCAGAGGGCAGAGAGAGGAGGTGCAAGGTCCAGGGAGACAGACACACAAAAGAAACAGGAGTGAGAACATTCACGGGGACAGCTCAGTCCCCAGTGTGGCAGGGCCCAGCCCGCATGGTACCACCCTCTTTGGGGAGCATCCCAATGTAGTGCATTTGGAGCCCAGGTAGGGCTGCTGGCCATCGCCCAGCCCCTTGGGAAGGCTGTGGTGGCTAAAGGGTCATGGCCAGGCTTTCAGGTGTCCCAGCCTGCTCACCTTCCGAGGAACTGTCTTCTGTGAAATAGTGGGCTGCCTCCAGGGCTGACTCAGCCTCCTCAGGGCTCAGAGCTGTGCTCAGAGAGAAGGAAGAAGGGAGGGGAGGAGGAAATGGTGGGACTCACTCCAAGCAGAGCTCCCTAGCCTGGGGCACAGGCCTCATTCCACCAGGTGCCCAACCAGTCCTAGCACTTCAGCACTATAGCCCTTGGCAGCAGTTTTGATGAAGATGATTCGTTCTAGTTACTTGTTACTTTCTCTTGAGTTTTACATTGTTTGAAAACAAAAAACATATCCTATACAAAAATAAGTGCAATCATGAGCTCAGGGAATGACAGCCACCCTTCCACCCCAATGACCTTCTACCAGGTGGATACTTCCAGGGAGTTTTGAGTGTTGTGGTCTTACAGGCAGGTGGGGAGAGACCAGCCATGCTTAAGCAATTTGCTGCTGTCACCTTTGACATCTTGGGGGTTCCTCATGGGCACTCACTGGCCTATGATTTTCTATACAGCTTTTGCTGCTGATGACTAAGCAGTGCCTGGGGTTGCAGACCCATAGTTATAGTCCTGTATGGGAGCTCACCTGCCTGCTGTATAGAGCAGGCCACAGTGAGGGGGGTGCCACAGAACAAGGTGTGGGCCACAGTCCACCAGAGCCCAAGCACCCTGTGCCTGGACAGGGTAGGGCAGGCCAAGGTGACCCAGGAGTGTTGGGGCAGCCCTCCCTATGGCACCCAGGCCTGGAAGGGTCTGTCTAGCCAAGGCCTCTCCAGTGGCAGTGACAGCCTTCCCCAGAAGTTTTTTTGTTTTTTTTTTTGGAGACAGAGTCTCAGTATGTCGCCCTTGGTAGAGTGCCATGGTGTGACAGCACACAGCAACCTCCAGCTCTTGGGCTTAAGCAATTCTCTTGCCTCAGCCTCACAAGTAGCTGGGACCACAGACGCCTGCCATGACGCCTGGCTATTTTTTTTTTTTTTTTGGTTGTTGTTGTTGTCATTGTTGTTTAGCAGTCCCTGGCTGGGTCCGAACCAGAGTTATAGGCGCTGAGCCCCCAGAGGTGTTTAAAGGGGAAGCAAAGCACAGATGTTCTCAGCTCTGGAGGATCAGAGGGATGCCTGGGAGCTTTACAAATGACAGGTCTGGGACCAGGACAGATTAAGTTAAAACCTGTGAGGATGAAGCTCAGCCTGATATTCTCAATTATCACTCTGAGGGCAATTATGAGGGCAACTGCCAGAGCAGAGTACTCTGGGCTAGTTTTCGTCTGCCCAACTCTTAGCTTCCTGAAATGCGGATGAGCCCTCAGAGAACTCTCCCCGCAGCTGTCCTGCAAAGCCAGGAGAGCTCTCACCTCAGTAGCAGCCCCTCATCCCTGTGGGCTCTGGCCTGGCTTCCTCCTGTCCTTCCCCTGCTCACCCAACCCTGCAAATGTGCTCCATGAGGCTCCCACAGTCTTAGGGCCAGAGAGGTGTAGGCCCTCCTCACCGTGGGACAGGGTTTTTCAGGCTGATCCCCTGGAGGAACGTAACACACACAGTCTTGGTTTCAAACTTGAATCCTGTTCACGAATCCCCATCATGGTTTTTGGGTCGAGCTGCCCATTCGATGGGTGGAGTTCTGTTTTTAGAGATGCCTGGGTACCCGTGGGATTCTCTTTCTCAGCCCTTCCCAGGCCATGGCCCAGCTCTTAGGCCATGTCCAGGCTAGGCCCTAGCCCCAGAGCCCCAGAGCCCCAGCTCCCCCTCTCTCCCTCTTCTTCTGCCCTGTGCCACCTTGAAGCCCCACATGCCAATGGAGGCCTGTGTCTTGGGGATGCAGCATCCTAAACTCGGGACAAGGAATGTGTAGACAGGGAAGGCTCTCACCTGGGGGAAGGTGCAGCTTGTAGAGCACCTTCAGTTTCTCTGTCAGGTCTCCATGGTACATCCCACCTGTGGGAAAGGCCAGGGAGAAGGTGCGCTGGCAAGATGGCTCTGAAGCCCCTTCCAGGGGGTTATAGGTGGGATCCTCCTCACAGCCTGAGCTGCCTGACTCCCTCCTGCAGAGGTCACTGGAGCCAGCCCCAGGCCTCTGCTCTCCCTGCAGCTTTGTCAGGAAAGCTCAGCCCTTCCCTGGGGCTGGTAGACTCAGCCTCTAGATGCCTTGCCCTGTGTGAGGGAAGGAAGGAGGAAGGGCTGAGCTCTTCCTGGACCCTATCATGTCTCCCGCAGGTAACCTGCTCTTCCCTTATCAAGGGTCAAGGGCTCAAGACTGCTTTCTGCAGCAGAGCCAGATAGGTTAGGACTGGCATTTGGAAAGCTTGGGAAAGAGTGGGGGCTGAGATAGGCCCCTGGTAGGCCCTGGGGACACTCACTCATCCCTGTCACGAACTCCTTGAAGTTGATCAGTAAGTCCTTATTTTTGTCCAGAAGCCGGAACATGCGCCCTGCAAGCACAGGGGTGTGGGAGCCGCAAGCCCAGGGTGTCAGGCTGGCAAAGAGTTCCTGGAACTGGCTTGCATCAATCCGGTACTGCTCCAGGTATGGAAGACTGGGGTCCCGACGGATGGCGGCCATGCGGCTGCTTCCCCAGTACTGGCTTGCCAGGTGTTTGGCCTGCAGGGACAGTCTGGTGAGAAGGCCTGGCTGCTAAGCCCTGGGGCTTTTAGGCTTGCTGGGCTGGCAGGTGTGTCCACCCTCTTCCTCTGTCCAAGCCTGCAGAGGCCTGGTGAGGTGAGCACCTCACAGAACTCTCATGCTGGCACCATCAGCCCCTTGGTAACAGATTGGGGGTGGTGGTGGAAATTGCTGGGAGACAGAGCCTTCGGCAACCTGTGAGGGGCAGAGGATATGGTGTAGTGGCCACTGTGGGAACAAGACCAGAGGCAGCCAGAAGGGGGGATGGAGAACCGGCAACAAGAGCAGAAAGGCGCCGGGCGTGGTGGCTCTCGCCTGTAGTCCCAGCGCTGTGGGAGGCTGAGGCGGGTGGACTGCCTGAGATCGGAGGTTTGAGACCAGTATGAGCAGGAGTAAGCCAGAGTGAAACCCCGTCTCTACCAACAGCAAAAAAAAGCCGGGTGTTGTGGTGGGCGTCTGTAATCCCAGCTACTAGGGAGGTAAAGGGCAAGAGAATCGCCAAAGGAAGAACAGAAAAAAAAAAAAAGAAACAAATAAAAAAAGTTTCCGAACAAAGAAGAATGAACAAGCCAGCTGAAGTTGAAAGCAAAAAAAAAAAAAAAAAAAAAAAAAGCAGAAAGGCAGTGTGGGCTCTGTTGTTTCTGTCTCTTTTTCAGGACCCTTTCTCCCTCCCTTTGTTGACAGAACCTGAAATCTTCTTGGAGAACCCCCTCCTGTCTCACCCTCAGGTGATCAGTCCCATCTCCAGGGATGGGTGGTGGTGGGGGCATGACCCATGTTTGGCCCAGCAGCTGACTCCAAGTCATCTGGGTCTTTTGCTAAAACCACTTGTAAAGAAAAATTCTTTCTAAGAATTTGGAAGACAGCATAGCCCGGAAGCTTCTGACTGCCTCCTGCCACTCTGCAGGAAGAGCGGTCCAGAGGACATCAGAGGGGTCCAGCCATGCCTAAAGTTGTTCATTCCTAAACTTTTCAGTTACGTGAGTCAATGTACTCCCTCTTTGGAGTGAAAAGTGTCCTAAACCCCAAGAAGGATTAAATTCCACACAAGCTTCATGGCAACTTCAGCTGAGTACGCCTTTAAATCTATTTCTCTTCTGGCAGGAAGCTGACATGCTGAGGATGCACTTAGGGGACTAGGATGGGTACGGTTCTGCCCCAGCTCCTGGCTGTCACCTTAAACACCATGTAGAGGTCCTCCAGCTCTTCAATTGAGAAACCAATGTCCACAGGTATAGCTCGGACCTAAAAGGAAAGAGAAACTGGATGTGCTTCAACAGTAGAAATAAGATGGTCTTTGAGAGGATCTTCATGTGTATGAGGGCAAAGTCATAAGCTGCCCTCTTGGTGTCACCAGCAGGCCTGGCACACAAGGATAGTCCTTTTAGGAAAGAGGGTACTACCCACATACCCTCTATCAGCTCACATTTTTGAGCTCCTCCCGGGGTAGACACTGGGCCAGCTGTTTTCTCATGAACACACAGTTGAAGGCTATAGAGCAGGGGCAGTCACTGAGCTTCCATTGCTTGGATCTCTGCGAAGGCCCTGGTATTGGCTCTTTGGGAGGGGTTCTAGAACTTGCCAGACAATTCTCTTTTTACTTTAATTAGCTGGAGTCAGTCAGATTCTGTTGTTTGTAAATAAGGTGCCCTCCTAGTGATTTACATGCCTGAAGAGCAAGGTGTGGGCAGAGGGCATGAACAGGTCTCACAGCCTGGGGTGGGAGGGATGACCTAGCCGTTTCAGAGATAAAGAGGACAAAGGGCTGCAGTACAGACATGGGGTATCTGGAGGGTGGCCCAGGAGTTGGGTCAGCGAAGCTTCCCACTGCCTCACCCATGAACAGAAAAAAAATGACCAGGACATCTCTCCACATCCCGATTTGCACTTTTCCCCTGGATTCTAGTCCCACACAGCATCCTAACACGATGTGCACACCAAGGCAGCATGAGGGGCGAGGTGCAAGTGGAGGGAGTGCCAGGTGCTGCAGCCCCAGACTGGCCCCTGCTGGCAACTTACCACGCTTCTCTTGGCTGTGTCCTCCAAGGACTGGATCACTTTCAGCCTCTGTTTAAACCGCATCTGTTCAATGTCATTGGCTCTCAGGCTGCTGAATTTCTACAGGCCAGATGTGACTCAGTGAGATTAAGCTAACCGCAGAGCAGAGGACCACCACCCAGCCACAGCTGCCGGAACCCACATGGCTGGCTGGAGAGGCCTGGCCAAACTAGCCCTGCTGAGTGCTGACCTCATAAGACACTTTCAGAAGCTCAAAGATGTCCACCTCTTCAGGGGGGTCATCCCCGCTGGTCAGCAAGGCATGGAGGTGTGGGATAGGAGGAGAAACACTCTGCTTATTGACCACATTATCCAGGTACCTGCAAAGAATGGAGTACAAAAGTCTAGACCACATATATGTGACAGGAATATCCTTCCCACAGTTAAGCGATGCAGAGGGACCAAATTTACATATAGACTATCAATTAAGAGCATGCGGAGAGCCGAGAACCTCCAGGAGGGCAGAGGTGAGCCCTGGCAGGCCAGGAAGTACAGTTCAATGCCCTATCCCCATGAGGCCTGACCACTGAGGACACTAGGCTGTCTTCTAGAGATCCCATGGCAGGAACCCTTCATAAACCTGGGGGAACAACATCCTCCCTCTCTCTGGTGGATCATTAGAGATGTGGGGACTCCCTACCATGGCCAAGAAGAATCAGGGACCACAGGGCCTGATGTGACAGTATCTGTTATGGCTGAGGAAACTGGCTCCTCCAGGGACACATCCTAGAGGACAAGGCCCTCTTCTGGCTAGCTGAAGTGGCCCAGCTAGGGCTCCAGGCTCAGCCTGACACTCAGATAGGAGAGTGTGGCTGGTCCCCTACACCCATCAGCCCTGGTCGGACCCCAACTCCTGCGCAAAGGCCTGAGCAGTCTACAGTAGAATGTAGCACACAAGCCAGCCACACACTCCAGGACTGCAGAGCTCAGGCCAGAGTGAGACCGGGAGGGGGCTTAGGCTTGAAGGCTAGGCTGGAGGACTCAGCTCCTTTTGCCAGAGGACCAGCTGTAGTAAGTGGAGTTCCCACATCCAGAGGGGGACAAGGTCAGGTCTGATTGGAAAGAGTCTTGTGGGATGCTGACAGGTGAGAGAGTGGGAGACTGCGATGAACCAAGCGCAATCCAAGGAAGGGGTACCGAGGCTGGGCTGAGGGAAGGGGATGGATCCCAGAGAGAATCTGTGAGGGGTGGGATATGAGACGGGGGGGGGGGGGAGAGGGGCCAGCATGATCTTGGGCCCCAGGCGTGACCCGCCGAGCATCAGCTTATTCAGCTGTTACTGCTAGCTCAAAGCAGATCTGCTCCTCCTAGGGCATGGGAGACAGAGATGTTGCTGAGCGTTGGGGAAATGAGGGATACCTAGCCTCTGTTAGAGGCCAGGCCCCGCTATGCCAGCCATCTCCCGACCACCAACAAGAATCCTAGTCATTGGAGCTTGGGTATCCTTGTGGGAAGTATCCTAACCCCACATCTGAGTCCCCTAACCAGGGTGCTATGCCTGCTGCCTCCCCTTATTTCTCCTGGCATTCATCATTCATCACTACCCAGGCACTGTTTTGTCTCCCACTGGAAAGGAAGTTTATTCCTGACCTTGGACAGCCCTAGGTCTAACTGCGGCCTGGGGTGTGGTTGGCACAGTGCTTGAATGCTGGCTGGGCAGCACCTGGAGCTAGAGAGGGGTGGGTTCTGTTGCCAGGGATATGGGGAGGAGCCCAGCACACACCTGCCCAGTACGGTCATGGCCTCGCCTTCATCACTGCAGTCTAGCAGCTGCTCCATGTTGGCATCCAGGACAGCCAGGGCCACCTGCAGGATCACCTTGATGCCCTCATAGAAGAAGCAATCAACAATGACTACGGCGCTCTCAAAGGGCATGGCACTGAGGAAGAGGGTCAGGAACCAGGACAGTGAGATGCTGGAGATAACCCCCAGGTCCTGCATCTTCTCTGAGAGCTGGGGCAGGAAGTCCCTCGTGAGCTCTTCGAAGATGCCCTGGTCCACCAGGGCTCCTGCAGAGAGGATGAGAGAGGATGAGGGAGGCTGCGGTTAGCAGCCCCTGACACCTGACCCTGCCAGCTCCACACCGTGAGGGCTGAAGGGAGCAAGGAAGGAGAGAGCCTCAAACCACTGTGTTTCTTTCACTCTACCTGAATGTTCTTTTAGGGAAATACTAATTTCTCTCTGGCAGTGTCAGAAGCAAGCAGTGTCCTGGGTGGCTTCTGTGTCCTGTCTTGATTCCTGTGAACAGGTGCAACTCTGAAGAACCCCAAGAAGGGTAACTACAAGCACCCAACAGTAGGAGGGGCCATCTTAGAGTAACAGACTTAAATATGTATGTAATGAAGTACACTTTAAGCCCATTTCCAGCCTTTGTATAACACAGTCTTTATTGGGTGTGTTTGCATAGTTGAAGTTGACCCAAAGGTACATGGGGGTATACTATACTTTAGTTTTGATGTTTGAAATTTTTCATAACAAGACAAGTTTAAGAAAAGTGAGAAAGATAGGAATTTAGGCTCTAGGAGGACTTTCAAAAACCACCAGATGGGTAATAGCCTCTACTCTCATTGCCACTAACTCCTAAGGACCCACATGAAGTCTGGACAGGCGTCATGACTGTGGGGGAAGACGACTGGGGTGTCTGTGCCAGCTTTTCACTCCCTGGTTGTGTAGTCATAGCTCTCCACTCTATAAGGTGGGAACCATGCCTTTGTGCAGCCTCAGGATGGCTGTGAGGCCTACAGAAGCTCACCTGTGGGGAGGGCTTACCATGGAACCTGGCCTGGGAAGAGCTGCTACCCTACAGGAGCCACTGAGCAACTGGAGACTGGGCAAGGGAGTGCTGTGGGACACTCACCCACTACCCTGGTGTTGTAGTAGTCGGGCAGCATGCGCTCGCAAAGGGCCACCAGGAGCCAGAAGGCCTCCTCCTCGCTGCCATATAGCAGGAGCACTGAGGTCACGATGTTCATCGCCTGCCGAGCACATAGACAACTAGGGTAGGCTCATACTGCTGGCCCCCAAATAAAACTGTCCCCGCCCCAACAAAAGTCCTGCACCAGCCTCGTTCTCCAAGCCAGTCTGCCCCTTCAGGAGGGCCTGAACTGTCCCTGCCCAACTCTGGGAAATTTGCCAAACTCTGCAGAAAATCAATTTGACAGAGGCAGCCAACTCCTTCAAACTGGGTCAGAAGGCACTGGGTGAACAGAGAAGGCGACATCTGCACATCACACTTCCGTGCAGTGGTATCTGGTGTCAGAGCCGTGACACAGGGCCCAGGGGATGAGTGAGTGAGCTGCATGGCCAGAGCCCTGCATAAGCAGGAGATGATGGCTGCCCACTTGGCTACGAGAGGCTGTGGCAGAACCTGGATGGTACACACAGCCATACTGTTAAGATTTTCTTTCTTTTTTTTTTTTTTTTTTTTGGTGAGACAGTGTCTCACTTTGTTGCCCTCGGTAGAGTGCTGTAGCATCACAACTCACAGCAACCTCCTGCTCTTGGGCTTAGGCGAGTCTCTTGCCTCAGCCTCCTGAGTAGCTGGGACCACAGACATCTGCCACAATGCCTGGCTATTTTTTTTTTGTTGTTGCAGTTTGGCTGGGGCTGGGTTTGAACCTGCCACCCTTGGTATATGGGGCTGGCATCCTACTCACTGAGCCACAGGTGCCACCCTGTTAACAAGGTTTTTAAGGCAAACAGAAAGCTATGTGACCTGGCCAGGAAGATGCCCACAATTTAAAATTAAAAGCTGCCAGAAATGCAAATCAAAAGCACATCGGATACCTCCTCACAGCCATTACTTAAAAAAACAAAAGAAGGTTACCATGCCCCTTGGCAGTGGTTACGGCACCAGCCACATACATGACTGAGGCTGGTGGGTTTGAACCTGGCCTGGGCCAGCTAAACAACAATGACAACTGCCACAAAAAATAGCTGGGTGTTTCAGTGGGCACCTGTAGTCCCAGCTCCTTGGGAGGCTGAGGGAAGAGAATCGCTTAAGCCCACGAGTTTGAAGTTGCTGTGAGCTGTGACGCCATGGCACTCTACCGGGCTGATAAAGTGAGACTCTGTCTAAAACAAACAAGCCAACAACCTGATACCATAATATAACAAGTGTTAGAGGGGATATGGAGAAATTGGAATGCTTGTGAATTACAGATGGGAATATAAAATAGTACAGCTGCTGCTCTGTGGAAGGCACTTAAAAAATTAAAAATAGAACTTTTATACAATCCAGCGATTCCACTTCTGGATATACACCCTGCAAACTGAAAGCAGAGATTCAGACAGACATTTGTGCACCCATGTTCACAGCAGCATTACTCACAATAGCTATGAGGTAGGAGCAATCCCACCATTCATCAATGGAAGAGTTTATAAACAAAACATGATACATTCATACCACGGAATATTATTCATCTTTAAAGGAGAAGGAAATCCTTTCACATGCTACAATGTGGATGAACCTTGAGGACATTATGCTACGTGAGACAAGCCAGACACAAAAACTGTAGGATTCCACTCATCAGAGTTCCTTAGAGTGGTCAAATTCATAGAAACAGAAAGTGAAATAGTGGCTGGGGGTTGGGGAATGTCTAATGGTGCCTGAGTTTCACTTCTGTAACATGGTAAGAGCTCTGGTGATGAACAGTGATGATGGTTACACAACAGTTGTGACTATATTAATACCAATTGAACTGTACACTTAAAAATGGTTTAGATGATAAATTTTATGGTATGTACATTTATTTTACCACACACACAAAATAATCAAATGCTTCTAGGACCCAGACCAGAAGCACACAAAAGATAATTTAATACAGGGTGGACATAAAGTTTGTGTTCAATTTAAATAATAAACTAATTGCTTTTAAATTACATCTTTTCTTCAGTCAGGCTCTTTCCTGCGGGCACAGGGCAGGACTGAGGCCATGACGCAGGTCCAGGCCCATGAGGGCCTGCTCCTACAAGCCTCTGGTGGGGAGATGCTGTCTCTGGGACCCTGCTAATCCCCTTTACCTGGCAGTAGCCAATGGTGGGGTTTCGGAAAGCATAGGCAGTCAGCACCCGCCGGAGTGCAGCAATCCCAAGTTCATTCTGGAAGGCGGGGTGCTCGGGCATTGAGCGGTGGAGGTCCCTCTCGATCTCCTCCGTGGCCAGGCTATACTTCCCCATGGACTTCTCCACCAGCTCGGTGTAGTAGCCAGGGTGAGTTACCATCTCATTCCAAGCCCCTGGGGAGACATAAGGGACAGCAGTTTCTTCCTTCCTCTTGGTACTTGGGGCAACAGCAACAGCAAGACAGGGTGGAGACATCAATACCCCAGAGAGGTATGAAGACCCCTCGGGTCAACTGGGAGTTGTGATGCAAGGTTCTCCCTAAGACTGCTCCTAGGGACAGTTGTCCCAAACAATAAGTTTGAATAGCTGACCTGCCCTCCTCATGAGATGCTCCTCTGGGTAACCAAGGGGTGAATGCTGTCAAGACCTTGTCCCAAGGAAAGGAGGCTTCAAGGGGGCCAGTTTGCCTCCCACTGTGGGCAGGAAGGCACCACCTAGCCAGCAGAGTACCTGGGCCCTGGCCTTTGCCCCTCGGGCTACTTCTCTGGCTTGGGCCCTGCACATAATCCAGACCCTGGCTGCCAGCTCTGTAAAAGGCTGGGAGCTTTTGCCCCACCCACCTCAGGTGGTTGCTCAGGGCCAGACAAACTCACACGAGCAGAGCCTTAGGGGCCCTGGCTGGCTGAGCCAAGGCTAGGGTGACTGGACCCCACGCACCAGAGAAGAGGAGCCAGAGCTCCCCCCGGAGGCTCTCGGGGATGCCCTTCAGGACTAGCTCCCGCGTCCTGGCCGTGCGGTACATGCACATGCCTCGCCCATACTCAAAGAAGTGGATGTTCCATGACTCTTCTTTCATCTTCTCCTTGGCCTGAGGGAAAAGGAAACCAGGAAAATTGGGGGCTGAGGTGTGTCTTGGAGTTTGGAGGCCCACATGACAAAGCCCTCCTCCCCCTTATCCTCTGAGCCACGAGAAAGCCTACTATGTAAAAATCTAGAAAGGTGCCAACCAGAAAGCCCAGGGTGCAAAGTGATTACTGGCAAAGCTGAGGCAGGGCTGGACCACATCACCCTTCCAGTGCCAGGAGACAGCCCAGCAGCAGGTGGCCTCTTCCCTTCAGAGGCCTGGGGGCTCCGGTGAACAGCACCTGCCAGGCAGGGCAGTGGGGCCCAGGGAGGGCACTGCCCGCCAGTTACTCCAAGGAGCCCTGAGGCTGCAGCACTTGTGCACAAGGCTCACCCCTTTGGCTCCGAGGTCCTCCATGCGTGAGTTTCCCTGGAAGAGCTTGAGTAGGCCCTGGGAAGCGGTTGGTACCTCCTGTGCATAGAAGCTCTGGCAGCTGGTGAGGGGAGAGGCTGGGCTGGCGGGCTGCTCTGATCCCTCCTGAGGAGCTGAGGAAGACTAGAAAATAAAACAAGGAAGGAGAAGCCCTAACAATGGAGCTTCCTGGGGGCCTCTGATGTGCAACACCCACCCAGAATTGGACAAGGACACCTGTGAAGGATGGCTTGTGGGGGTGGACAGTGTTCCAAGAGTCTGGTCTGGCCAGGCACATGGCCATGGCTGTGGCCCAGACCTCAGGTCCTCTCCAGTGGGCTGGATACCTACACCTGTCTTTCTGTAAGCAAACCTACTCATGCTGGAGGGTTAAGAGTCTCAGAGGGAGGCAGGTTCTGGGCTCCTCCTGTCAGGGCCTTCTCTCGGTGAGGTTGGCACAAAGGGGAGAAGAAACCCCATTTTTATCTTGGATCCCAAGTCTGACGAATTCCACTGAGACCTGGGTGATGGATCCTGTGATGTTGGTCTGGGCTCAGGGCTGGGTTTGGGGTGACTGTGTCACCCTGTTGCCAACAAGAAAATGCAGCAGGGTCTCTGCAAGCAGTGTTGGGGGTGGCCTAGGCAGGATACAGGTCTGCTGCCACCATCCTGGTGTCACCTCGGCCTGAGAGTGACACTGTCCTAGCAGAAAACAAAGTCCAGTGGGAATATGACAGCTGGTCTCTGCTGTGGGGCCGGCTTTCCACTCCCTACACTCTCCTGTTGGTTTTGGTCTTGTGGCCATGGTCTCGCTCCACCCAGGGCCAGGTGTCCTGAAACACTTTACGTTCTCTGTGACCCTTAAGAGAACCCTGACCCTGATTGTAGTGACAGATTCAGAGTGATACGTGTTAAAAACTTAACAAATTAGGGGGGCGCCTGTGGCTCAGTGAGTAGGGCACCGGCCCCATATACCGAGGGTGGCAGGTTTGAACCCAGCCCCAGCCAAACTGCAACAACAACAACAACAACAACAACAAAAAATAGCCGGGCGTTGTGGCAGGTGCCTATAGTCCCAGCTACTCGGGAGGCTGAGCCAAGAGAATTGCTTAAGCCCAAGAACTGAAGGTTGCCGTGAGCTGTGACACCATGGCACTCTATCAAGGGTGACTAAGTGAGACTCTGTAAAACAAAACAAATAAACAAAAACAACAACAAAAAAAACTTAGCAAATTATCTTCTTAAATGCATATTGAGCATTACAATTTTTTTTGCAGTTTTTGGCCAGAGCTGGGTTTGAACCTGTCACCTCTGGCATATGGGGCCAGAGCCCTACTCCTTTGAGCCACAGGCGCCGCCCATTACAAGTCAATTTTATCTCAAGCTCTTTTATTGGAAAAGGAAAAAGAATAAAAAGAGAGACCTCTGCCATAGTCCATAGTCCCCTCTACCCTTAGCTGGTATTGTCCTTAGTTGGTATTGTAGAAGTAGATTATGGGTTCATTAAAACAAATTTTTTTTTAATTGAGACAGAGTCTTACTTTTGTCACCCTCAGTAGAGTGCCATACCGTCATGGCTCACAGCAACTTCAAACTCTTGGGTTCAAGAGATTCTCTTGCCTCACCCTCCCTAGTAGCTGGACTACAGGCACCTGTCACAACGCCTGGCTATTTTTTTATTTGTTTAGCAGGCCCTGGCTAGGTTTGAACCCATTAGCCCCGGAGCATGTGGCTGGCGCCCTAACCACAGAGCTATGGGCATCCAACCCCGTTTAAATTTTTATAACAAGCTGCCTGAACCCAGTGGGCAGACCCCCGAGCAGGCCAACTGTGCCTTGACTGTGAAGATTCTGCTTCCCACTTGAACTCCAAGAGGGATCAAGACATAGATAGGCTCACAGGCCATACAGCACCTCAAAGAACCACTAACCTCAGTGCCAGGAAAGGAATCAGACTCTAGGGAGTGTCCTGCATGACAAATACGTGATCCTGGTGAGCTGGTGGGCTGGGCTGCTTCCTGCTGAGGCTCAAGCAAGGTCACACCTCAAGCTGGGCTCCCTGGCCTCACCTGGGCACTGAGTGCTTCCTGTAACCCTGTCCCTAGGTAAAGATCTCACATGTTTGTCGAGGTCAAATCTCCAAAACCACCTACCGTCCTTGCCTGTTACTGAACCATACTTCCCATTTCCTGTCTAAGTGAACAGGAGCAAGTAGACACAATCTGAGCCCCTCCAGGGGCACCTTCCCACCTTCCTGCCTCTGTGGCAGGCCTCCTCTCTAGCAACGACTCCCACCCTCAGCATCACCTGCCCTCTCCAGGATTTACCTTCATCAGCACAGTCCTGCTATTGCCCCCAGTCTCCTCCTCTGCAGCAGGGTGCTGCTCACACGTGCTCCCTTTGATAAAATTCATCAAGGCATACACTATGGTACAGTTATGTGTTATATGTATATGTACAGTACAGTATGTATGTTATACTTCAATTAAAAAGGTAGTTCCTGGCTAGGCACTGTGGCTCAGACCTGTAATCCTAGCACTCTGGGAAGCCAAGGCAGGTGGATTGCTTAAGCTAAAGAGTTTAAGACCAGCCTGAGCAAGAATGAGAGTCTCTGTCTCTACTAAATAGAAAACCTAGCCAGGCATTGAGGTGGGCAGTGATAGTCCCAGCTATCTGGGAGGCTGAGAAAAAAGGATCGCTTGAACCCCAGGAGTTTGAGGTTGCTGTGAGTTACAACTCCATAGGGCACCAGAGTGAGACTGTCTCCCAAAAAAAGAAAAAAAAAGAAAAAAAAAAAAAAACCCAAACCTGGGCAGCACGTATGGCTCAGTGGGTAGGGCGCCGGCCCCACATACTGAGGGTGGCAGGTTTGAACCCGGCCTTGGCCAAACTGCAACAAAAAAATAGCCGGGCGTTGTGGCGGGTGCCTGTGGTCCCAGCTACTCGGGAGGCTGAGGCAGGAGAATCACTTGAGCCCAGGAGTTGGAGGTTGCTGTGAGCTGGGACACCTCAGCACTCTACCAAGGGTGATAAAGTGAGACTGTCCCTAAAAAAAAAAAAAAAAAAAAAAAAAGCTAGCCCCCCCAAAGTGACCCATTATTCTTTGCTGAGCATTATACACAATTTCTTGAAAGAGTTACCCAGCCTCAGCATATCCTTTTCCCCCAACTATTATTCTTTGTCAGAAAGTGTATATTTGTGCTGTAATTGTTACCTCTGTGCTAATATCTTCATGCGGTTCCCTTAGTACCCCTCTTTTTAAGATAATGTCAATTACATACTATGGATAGGCAATACTGAAATCCTCCTTCTCTCTGCCAACATGGGACTTGAAGGAGATACTTTCACTCTGAATTAATAAACTTAGTCTGCATTCCATATAGCTTTTTCTCTCATGCTTTCTCTACTATATCCATTGTCAGAGAATAAAAAAATCTACACACTGTCTCCTCTATTGCCACCATCTATTTCTTTTCTTTTTTTGAGACAGAGCCTCAAGCTGTTGCCCTGGGTAGAGTGCTGTAGCATCACAGCTCACAGCAACCTCTAACTCCTGGGCTCAAGCGATTCTCCTACCTCCACCTCCCAAGTAGCTGGGACTACAGGTGCCTGCCACAATGCCCAGCTATTTTTTGGTTACAGCCGTCATTGTTGTTTGGCGGGCCCAGGCTGGATTCGAACCCGTGGGCTCAGGTGCATGTGGCTTACGCCTTCGCCACTTGAGCCATAGGCAGTGAGCCGCCACCATCTATTTCTACAGTAAATACACTCAGTGCTCCCACTGGTTCTTATGCCAAAGCTTCCTCAACCCTTTATTGGTGTCTGGAGTATGTTCTCTAGAACATTCTTCAGATGCTGGCACAGTCGCTCAATTCCTCAGCATGGTTTTGGCAGCTGTGGACTCTACAGATGAAGGTCAGTTTGGGTATTAAAACCTTAGGTCATAGCTTCTTGTACTATATATTAAAAAAAAAAAATGTTACTTTTCGTATAAAATGTTACTACTGTACCAAAATGTCTGAAGCCTCTTCCATCCTTTCCTTCCTACATAACTTGGTCTTTTGACTGCTTGCCCAAAAGAATTTTTTAATTCTTGGATGGAATTAATCCATTGAATGGATGGATGAATGGATGGGTAGATAGGTGGGTGGATTTTATTTATTTACTTACTTGTATGTACATAACCTACACACAAGGTCTCACTCTGTCGCCCAGGCTGCAGTATAGTCGTGCGATCACAGCTCACTGCAACCTCCAACTCCTGGGCTCAGGCAATGCTCCTGCCTCAGCCTCCTGAGTAGCTGGACTACAAGTGTGCACCACCACACCTGGCTAATTTTTTCTTTTATTTCAGGTTAATGGGAGGGTACAAAGTACCAAATCACAATATTTTCTTTCTTTCTTTCTTTTTTTTTTGTAGAGACAGAGTTTCACTATATCACCCTCAGTAGAGTGCTATGATGTCACAGCTCTCAGCAACTTCCAACTCCTGGGCTTAGGCAATTCTCTTGCCTCAGCCTCCTGATTAGCTGAGACTACAGGTGCCTGCCATAACGCCAGGCTATTTTTTTTGTTGCAGTTTGGCTGGGGCCGGGTTTGAACCCGCCACCCTTGGTATATGGGGCTGGCACCCTACCCACTGAGCCACAGGCGCAACCCATATTTTAATCTGTTAGGTAGAGTTCCTCTTTTAGCTATGTCCTGCACCGAAAAGATGTGCTGGGCTGGGCGGTCTGTGGCTTAAGTGGCTAAAGCGCCAGCCACACCTGAACTGGCGGGTTCGAATCCAGCCTGGGCCCACCAAACAACAATGACAGCTGCAACCAAAAAATAGCCGGGCGTTGTGGCAGGCGCCTGTAGTCCCAGCTACTTGGGAGGCTGAGGCAGGAGAATTACTTGAACCCAGGAGATGGAGGTTGCTGTGAGCTGTGATGTCACAGCACTCTACCCAGGGCGACAGCTTGAGGCTCTGTCTCAAAAAAAAAACAACAACAAAAAAAAAACGGTATGCTGTACACCACTACATTGTACCAATTCAGCGAGAGCACCCCAAACCCTTCCTCCCCTCTCCTTCTTCTTCCTCCCCAACTTGAATTGAAATGAATTTTTCTCTTATGTGGGTGTGCATTAGATCGTCTACAGGCTTCATACGTTGGATACTTGCTTTTCCACTCTTGTAATACTTTACTGAGAAGAACGTATTTCAGCTCCATCCAGGTTAATCCAAAAGATCACCTAGTAAAGTAACCATCGTTTTCTTTTTTCTTTTATTTATTTATTTATTTTTGAGTTTTGAGTTCTAGATTAATATAGATTCTAGTTATCAAGCCTTTGTCAGATTCTTAATATGCAAATCTTTTCCCATTCTGAAGGTTGTCTATTTGCTTTGATTGTTGTGGTCTTAGCTGTGCCAAATCTTTTCAGTTTAATTAAGTCTCATTAGTTAATTTTTATTCTTGCTGCAATTGCCACCAAAGTCTTATTCACAAAATCTTTCCCCAGGATGACATCTTTGAGAGTTTTCCCCACCTGGTTAATTTTTTTAAACACTTTTTTGTAGACAGAGTTTTGTTGTTCAGCAGGCTTAGCTCCAACTCATAGCCTCAAGCAATCCTATAGCCTCGGCCTCTCAAAGTGCTAGGATTACAGGCATGTACCAGGCCTAATTATTTATTTGTTTTTGAGACAGGGTCTTGCTCTACTGCTCAGGCTGGAGTGCAGTGGTGTCATCATAGCTCACTGAAACCTCAAACTCCTGGCCTCAAGTGATCCTGCTGTCTCAGTCTCTCAAAGTGCTAGGATTACAGCCATGAGCCACTGCATCCCTGGTCCTTTCAAGTTTCTATTCCAGTGACACCTGATCAGAGAGACTGCCCATAAACAAAAACTAAAATGGAGCCCCTCCTTTCTCCTGGTACTCCTGCTTTGTTTTTATCCATACCCTCATCGCTGCCTGACACGTACATTCATTTGCTGCTGTCTGCTTCACTGGAACACAAGCTCTAAGAGGCACGTGTTGTGTCTACTTTGTTCCCTGCTCTCTTCCTAGTGGGTGGAATTGTGGTTGGTACCTGATAGGAAAGCAATAGGGATGTGCAGGATGAGTGAGTGGCCAGTGCCCAGGAAGGACACTGGGCTGGTACTTACTCCCTGTATGAACTTTTGTTCAAGGTGTGGGGCCTCGGGAAGGTGGAGGTAGTGCTCCCACCCTGCTCATAACCTCTCCTCCCAATCCAACTTCCTCGTTTCTTTCTTTCTTTCTTTTAATTTTTAATTTTTATTTATTTATTTATTTATTTTTTGTAGTTTTTGGCTGGGGCTGGGTTTGAACCCATCACCTCCAGCATATGGGGCCGGTGCCCTACCCCTTTGAGCTACAGGCACCACCCGACTTCCTCATTTCTTAAAATCCCAGGTAAAGTCTAACCTCCTGTACACCCCACCCCACCCCACCCTTTTTTTTGAGACACAGTCTTATTGTGTCACCCTCGGTAGAGTGCTGTGGCATCACAGCTCATAGCAACCTCCAGCTCCTGGGCTCAAGCAATTCCCTTGCCTCTGCCTCCCAAGTAGCTGGGACTATAGGCGCCTGCCACAACGCCCAGCTATTTTTTGGTTGTAGCCATCATTGTTGTTTGGCAGGCCCAGGCTGGATTCGAACCTGCCAGCTCAGGTGTATGTGGCTGGCGCCTTAGCTGCTTGAGCCACAGGCGCCGAGCCTTGTACACCCTTTTTTATGTTGCCAACGCACACTGATATTGCTTCCACCCCTTCTTTATCCACATAATCATGTATTCAGCATCCAGGGGCAGATGATTTAAAGGCTTGCTGAACTGGACCTGTGGGGCTCTAGGGCACTGAGGCTCTCACAGTGCCAATGCTGGCCACTCTGGGGATAGCGCCCGGCAGGGCTGAGCTGCTGATTTTACCAAAGAAGGCAGATCTGTGGACTTTCATAGGGACTCTTCTAATGGTTAAGTGTTTTACAAATTTGGAATGAACAAGAACAGCTCACACTTTTTATCATACCAGGAAGCAAGGAAACCACCAGATGACAGGGGAGCCCGCCTGGATGTGCCCCCCCAACCCCCATCAAAGATGGAAAGAGAACGTGACTATCTTGGTACACACATTAAGTTATTTAAATCCACAAGTTCATAGTTATAGTAAAAGGTAAACATAAAAAACTCCTTGGTTATATTTGGAGAATACTAGAAAACCAACTCATCATCATTTTGACAAATGGTGAATAAAAGAAAGGAGAAAAAGATTTATTCTGCCTTTTCTATATATGAAGGTGCCTTGAGGTAGCCAAATGGTGATTTTTCCTTGTGGAAGCATTCCAGATACCAGACAGAAGGGGTGACAGTGTGAGATTGCTGCCACCTTGCAATTCCCAGTGCATAGCTGGGTTAGACAATGTTCTCAATGCCTGACAGCTACACACAGAGTTGCCTGGACCTCCTGTTGGCAGGACACAGCACTTCAACCCTACCTACAGGTAGATCTGCCAAAACCAAAATCAACTGAGCCTGAGTCTGATAGAGGTTCTGGATCTCAGTGCTCAATCAATTTATAGGAAATAAGGGACAAAGGAATTGTTAACATGACTACAGGGGATGCAATCAACAAAGACCAGACTGAGAGAGATATACCACAAATGACCCAATTCCTTCAACAAAATACTGCAAGAGAAAAAAATAAGGAAAGGTGGAACAGACACCTATGGATTAAAAGGGATTTAAGAGGCATAGCAATCAATAGTATTTTTTTTTTTTTTTAAGAGACAGAGTTTCACTCCGTTGCCCTCTGTAGAGTGCAGTGTCATCACAGCTCACAGCAACCTCCAGCTCTTGGGCTTAGGCAATTCTCTTTCCTCAGCCTGCCAGTAGCTCGGACTATAGGCGCCTGCCACAACGCCCGGCTATTTTTTGTTGCAGTTTGGCCGGGGCCAGGTTTGAACCCGCCACCCTCGGTACATGGGGCCGGTGCCCTACTCACTGAGCCACAGGTGCCGCCCAGTAATCAATAGTATTTTTCATATGCTTCAGTTCAAATAATCAAATTATATAGAGTACATCTATACTTGGAGAAATGTTTATATGTGTATCTGATGCTATTAAGGAATTACTGTTGAGTTTGTTGTATAATAATGATATTGCTGGTGTCTTTTTTTTTTTTTTTTTTTTTTGTCCTTTTTTGGAGACAGCGTCTCACTCCGTTGCCCAGGCTGCCAGGCTGGAGTGCAGTGGTATGATCATGGCTGGCTGCAGCCTTGAACTCCTGGGCTTAATCAATCTTCCTGTCTCAGCCTCAACCAAACTGAGTTGCTGAGTTTACAGATGTGAGCCATTGTGCCCCAGCCAGTTCAGTCTTTAAAAGGGCTCTCTACCTATAAGAACCTCAGACTGGAAGACTGATAGGGAAAGGCTACACGAACAACCCTGAGGTAGACAGGCCTCTTCAGTGTGCCCCTTGCTTTCAGAGCAGCTGAAGTTCAAAAAGGATGAAGAAAGCTCCTCAGGGGAAGGGGTCTTGGGGTAAGCTAGGCAAGAGAAGGTCCAGGGGTGCAGGTGGGGCTGCAGAGGTTGCTGGGCAGTGGTAGATGTGGCCGGGACACCTGAGACCAGTGTACTGGGCCAGGCTCTCCATTTAGCACATGGGGTGGTCTTTCCAGCTCCCATAAATACCCTCCCAGCCTGAGGCCCACAGCAAGCACCATGGGGGCCTGGTGGTGGCCACCCTGGCTCTTCCCTGGCTCTGACCCTACCCTACTTCTCTCAGGGGGCTTCTCTTACCTCTGGGCCAGGGTCTGCAATGCTGGCTTTCCTCCCTCCAAAGCTGCTGCCTGGCTGCTTGGATGGAGTTTTCTGGAGGAAGTCAGAGATCCTCTGAACCAAGAAATCACGGTCTTTCAGGTTGGCAAACAAGAAGGTCATTTTACTTTTGGTGCTAATGGACAGAGGGCTGGGCAGGACACTGGAGCTGTCAGCTTTTTCGACAATGGTCACCTGGGAAGGCAAAAGCACTCTCTTGGGCATATATATCTTAGGACCTGAAGCAGGGTGCTTTGTAAATGTGAGACAACCAAAGCAGTCCTGGGCATAATGCAGTGAGTGGCCCAGCTGGATCCACATCCTGACTGCCACTTACTGTGTGTGGCCTGAGCAAGTTGCTTGCATATCTAAGCCCTGTGTTTTCCCCTGTAATGGGGTAAGCAAGTTGGTCTTGCAGGACCTTTCTGAGGATGATGTTCAAAATGGAAAGTGCTTGGCCTGGCTGCTGGCCCTTAAAGGATTCTTAAGAGACTGTCAGGCACTACTCTACTCTAAAGCAGGACAAACAGTAGTAGTCCCTTGCTCGCACAGCTGTCCCAAGCACTTGTTCCCAGCACACACGGTTGATAGCATGGGTCACGGGGCTTAGCTCTGACATCTGCTGAGTATGGCTGATGGGCTTTCAGTGGGCACCTCTGCAGGCCTGAGACCTGCGGGGAGATGGACAAGGGAGCTGCAGGCCAGGCACAGGCAGCAGGCCTGAGTGCTGGCAGTGAAGTGAGTGGGGAGCCCAGGCTGAGGATGCCACTGGGGAGGTGGTGATGGATGAAGCTGAGCCCTGGTACAGCTGGGTTAGGTATTGGGGAAGAGATGGGCAGTGGGCTGGGCAACCACCTCAAGGTGTGAGTGGAACTGGCTTGAAGAAAGCAGAGAAGCCAAAGAAGCTGGGTCAGAATGAGCAGGGATGGGGTATGGGGTGTATGTGTGGGTATATAGGGAGTATGAGAGATGGTGTAGGCTCACCTACAACCTCATAGGTTACAGGAGGCAGGTGGGGCTTCTTCTGATCACCAGAAGATGCTGGAGGATTCTTAGCAGGACACTAACACTCTCTGACATTTTAAATTTTGTTGGTTGCTATGGAAGGATGTGTCATAATGGGGCTAGGTGGGGTTAGGAACTTCCTGGGGCAATCCAAGCAGACACCAGTGTCTTGGGTGGTGGTTGCAGAGAGGAAGGGCCAAGCCCCAGGGCAAGCCAGTGGGAGGTGCCCCGGAGGAGGCTGACCACCTGAGCAAAGGGTGGGAAAGGCCCCTTGGGAAACTGGGCCCCTTGGGCCCCTTCCTGAGGGGAGCATGGGAAGGGTATGGTTGGGATTGAAATTCAAGAGTCTATCAGACATGCAATGGAGCTAGTAACGGGTGTAAGAACCCTTAGGGACCCCGTTGGCCAGAACATTGAGGGCAGATGTGTTCAGGATGGTCAGTGCTGGGTGAGGCAGCTGTCCTCCATCCCGTCCAGTTGCTGAGCTCTGTCCCAAGAGCATGGCTTAGCCCTCCAGTGTGAGCCAACTCTGCTCCCCAAACTTGGCCAGTGGTCTCTGCCTTCACAGACGTCAAGGGCCTGGCAGGAAAAATGCAACTGGGGCCTCAGGTGTCAAGATAATCCCTTGGCCCATCACAGGCCCCAGAGCTGAGTCATTACAGCATCCAGGACAAACTCACAGGGCCATGGTGCTAAGAGAACATGGGGGAGGGACCACATCTGAACCTTTCAACCTAGAGATCTGACCTACGGCTCTTTTGAGTCTTTTGCCTCCGACTTCCCTTGGGGTAACAGGAGCACCACATCTATTCACAGCTACGCCTGCTACTTAAGGGCTCTGTGTAAATTCCAAGGAGGTCTCACTGCTCTGTTTTTTAATATAATCAAAATACTGTGAATTAAGTTTTAACTTAAGACTTTCACTGTGCTTCATATAATTGAAAACAGCCAGTGCTCCATTAGGCCACAAGGCAAAGGAGGCCCAGGGACCTGGCCAGTGCCTTCTGCCCAAGCGCTTGCTGTCCACACCCCTTCACTGCAGCATGGAATAGATAGCCTTGCCTCCATCAGGATCACTGTGGAAGCCCAAGAAACCCAAGGAGCATCCATGGCAGGTGAGAGCTGACCTCCAGGGCTCTGCTGGAGCCTGAGCTGCAGCCAAGGTATGTATGTGGGAGGAGTTGGTACTGTGACCTTGAGTGATGTGGCAGCACTAGCTCAGGGACAGGGTCCTCTTAGCCTGGTCAAGGAGTAGGTAGGTGGTGCAAAAATTCAATTGCAAGGTCTGGAAGGCAGGACAAATGGATGCTCACCCACAGGAGGCCCTGGGCTCTGACCAGAGAAGCATGGATCCCTCTTGAAGTTCCTCATGTCCCAGCAGAAATTCTCCTGGAACACTGCTACCCTGCCTCTCCACTAGGCAAGAGATCCCTCGGGGGTAACAGAACACCCCCACTTGCCCTGCTAACAGCTCTAGCCTCCAGCACAAGGCAAGTGTGTGGGGAGGGGCTCACTTGACTACCAACTCTCCACATGTCCCATCACTGGGTGCCATAAGTCCACCCAGTCCAGGGGCTCCCAGTGAGCCAGGGAAGAGCTGGATAGGGGCTGGTCCCTGAACCTACTGACCCTTTAGGTCTCAACCAGAGGCTGCTCACCTCCCTCAGGGGTATGATGAGGTGGCATGCATCTTCCTCCTTGCTGGCAAAGCAGATGTAGTTGTTGGAAATGAACATCTGGCCAGGGATGTGCAATTTGTTGAATGGCGTCCACAGGGTACAGCTTGTATGGCCATCTAGCCGCTCATCCCTGGGCAGCCGGAATGTGGCCCGGTAGCACTCGTTCTTGGCTCGGGCATCCAGGTCTCTGGGGAAACAGGTGGGGGGATGGAAGGCAAGAGCCAAAGCCAGAACATGCTCAAGGGGGGCCGCAGTGCCTCCCCAGTTTCCACATTAGATTCGGGATACTTAGGCTTTCCCATGAGCAAGCCATGCTCAGGGACAAATGACCAAGTAGAATGTGGGATGGTCACATGACTAGCAGAAAAGGGACTAGCAAATAGCATGCCTTAGAAACCTGACTGCTCTGGAAGGACCTGGAGGCTGACCTGGGCAGTGGGTGACCTGTCCCTACTGAAGGGTGGGCAGTGTCCAGAGCCACTGCATCTGCCCACTGGGATGGACTATGTTGTTAAGCACAGGTGGCTTCTTCCCAGTGGGGGAAGCCCAATGTTACCTTGAAGACTGGACAAGGCACTTTCAATAGGGAAGTGTAGAGCTACAGCTAAAACACGATGCCTGGTGCTAACAAAAACATGCACGTGGATGTCTGATGGCTATGAAGGTGGTCTGGCACCCAGCCCTCACCCCTTTGGTGGCTCTGTCCCATAAACCTCTCCCAGACCCCAAAGGAGTATCTCATCCACCCTGGGCTGCTGGCAGTCTGAACAGGGCCTGATCACTCACCCTGACCAACAGTACCAGACATCATTGAGTTCTAGCCCTGCCTGTCTCTTTCTGAAAGGTGACAAGCTACCCTATCACCAGGATCACAAAGATGATGTCTTTGGACATTGTTCTGGTCCTGAAGATGCACCTCAGAGTGAGCCCTAGACTATGGTCTGTGGGTACAACTTAGGAAAAGGCCTGGTAGAGGTGAGGTCTCTGAATGGGTATGAGTTTGGCGGTACCCACCCTGGCTGTGTGACCCAAGAGCCCAGGGAACCTCACAGATCTCAGCCAGCCTTGCAGGATTCCCATGAAAACATCATCTAGGAGCTCCAACAGGAGTGATCTGGTGGGGCCACCCACCATGATCTATTCTGTCTACCAATTCCTAGGGACAGGGCAGTGGTGACCTCAGACCTATACCTGGCCTGTCTTCCCTGCTGGCTTTCAGGCCCCTGAGGTCTATGAGGGCTCTCTAGCAAGGAATCCTGAGGAGAGCTGTCCATCACAGTGGGGTATAGGCCATGCGCTCCAGGCACAGAACACTCTGAATGTGCTTGGCTGGGCAGTTAAATCCAGCTGCACCACTTGCCCACTAAGGGAACTCAGGCAAGTTACTTCAGCTCTCTGTGTCTCATCTTCCTTGTCTGAGACCCATGGAGGGTACAAGTACTTTTCCATCACAGGGCTGTGAGACAAAAGGTATAAAGAACGTCCTCCATCATGGTGGCATGTTTATTATGAATGTCTCTTGTTGCCTCCCCACACAATGCTGCGGAGACCTGTCAACTGGGCCTTCTTCCTGAATGGAAAGCCTACGAGGCCTGAGTATGACCCTCCCCACCCCAGTCTACACACTGGCCATGGGCTGGGTCCTGCACAGGGCAAATGAATCTGCTTCCAGGGTCCCTCCCACCCCCAGAGGGCAAGGTACCGTTTCAGAGCTGAGATGTTCCTGTGTGGCCGGATGGGCCTAGGCAGGGCCTTGTCCTCCAGGAAACCCTCACTGTCCAGTAGCTGCCGCATGGCCAAGTTGGCCAGCTGCTCCATGAGTTTGAAGGTCTCACCAATGTTGAGGAACATGGAGAAGAAAAGCTCCTGGTCACGGGTGTCCACTCGGATGCTCTCGGGGAAAAGCAGGGTGGCATTCTTCTCCAGCCTTGTGACATCCACCCACTGCACCACAAGGCTCACTGAGCACCCAAAGAAACAGACACGTAGCTGATTAGAACTGGGCAAGGCAAGGTTCTTGGGCCCCATTCACACCCAGGACCACCCCAAGGCAGCATTTCCTGCATGCCTAGAGTGGCTGTACTGAGGGGAGCACACGAATGTGTGAACAGAGTCACAGCAAGGGGTGACTCACACAGAAGACAAGAAGACAACAGCCTCTGCTAGTGGGGAGAGAACTGGCCATCCAGTTTTGACAGGTTTATGGCAAGGGTGGAACGGGGTACCAGGAGGCTGTGCACTGAGGGAAGGCAGTGAGGAGTGGGCTTGCTGGTTTGGGATCATGGCGCTGGGGACCCTTTCTGAGGTGAGACTGTGGTGAAGGCCCGGCTCACACCCCAAGGCTGCAAGTAGCACAGGGAGTAACCTACTGCAGGTCATGGGTGCAGCATGTGCCCAAGGCCCCACATGAACTGAATGACTCAAGGTAGAAGTGCCCTGAATATACCAGTTTATTTTTATTTTTTTATTTTTACTTACTTTTTTTGAGACAAAAAAACTGTCACCCTTGGTAGAAAGCCTTTGTGTTACAGCTCACAGCAACCTCAAACTCCTGGGCTTAAGCAATTCTCTTGCCTCAGCCTCCCAAGTAACTGGGACTACAGGCGCCCACCATAATGTCCAGCTATGTTTGTTGTTGCATGTTGTCATTGTTGATTTTAGCTGGCCCAGGCCAGGTTCAAATCTGCCAGCCTCAGTGTATGTGGCCAGCGCCCTACTCACTGAGTTACGGGTGCTGCCTGAATATACCGGTTTAGAAGAAGGCAGGCTTGCAAAGGTCACCATGTGAAGAACCCTACCAGTGAGTAGTGGACACAGTAAGAGCCCACCAAGAGCAGGTATACGCCGGGCCATCCCTTCTGGGTTTCGGGGAGACCCCTCTGGAGACCATGTGGGGACCAAGTGCCTAGGAGTCAAGTAGGAACGGAGGGGCCCAGGGTGATAGAGGCCAGCCCACGCTCACCTTCCTTCCCCAGCAGGAAGGAGTAGAAACACAGGTGGTTGACGGTCAGGTAGAGCCAGCCCTGCCGGGGCACTCGGCCCTTCCAGAAGCTGCAGGAATAGTAGTTGACCAGCTTCTCGCCTTCAGGCATCCCGAACTGCTTTCGCATCTTCAGCTCAGCCTCCTTGAACTTCCCAGGGTCCTCGTCTCCCTGGGGCTGTAGGTTTTTGTTCTCTTCTGCGATGATGCCCTGGAGGAAGACACGAAGTGGGGCCTGCTCAGCACACTCCTGAGCAGGCCAAAGCGTGGAGCAGAGAAGCCCAGAGACTCCAGGACTCGGGCCTTGGCTGAGGACTCTGGGTAGTTTACAGTCAAGGCACATGGACAACAGACACTGCTTGTGTCACTCGGGGCAAGTTCCCAAAACTCCCTGAATTACTGTCATCACTGGCTCTGGGCAATGAATTTTTAAATGAACATTTTATTTTTATGCAAAATTGTTGAAACATACCATCCATAAATATGGTAAAAAATACAAACAGTAGAAAAGTATATTCAGTGGAAAGTACATTCCCCCTTCAGCCACCTTCCTATCTCTCCCAAGACATGCAGACTCCAGAGCATCTATAAGCAAATCCATGCATTGTTCTTTCTTTCTTTTTTTTTTTTTTTTTGAGACTGATCCTCAAGCTTTTACCCTGGGTAGAGTATGGTGGTGTCACAGCTCACAGAAATCTCAGACTCTTGGGCTTAAGCAATTCTCTTGCCTCAGCCTCCCAAGTAGCTGGGATTACAGGCACCAGCCACAACACCTGGCTATTTTTTTTCTTTTTGGTTGCAGTTATCATTGTTGTTTAGCTGGCCTGGGCCAGGTTTGAACCCGCCACCCTCGGTGCATGTGGCTGGCGCCATAAGCATTGTGCTACAGGCTGAGCCCCATGCATTATTCTTACTCCCCTTTTCTTTGCCCAGATGAGATCACCTCATGGCCCTGTTCTGTAAAATGCTTTTCTCACCATTTTCCTGAAGGATATTCTTCTGCATTTGGCCCCCTGTATCCCCAGGACTCCTGCCTCTTACCCTGAGCACACACCAGCGTGGCCCACCCAGTTCAGGGTCCACCCACACTCCCTTGTGCTGACAGCAGCTCTGCTGATCTCAGGGTGGCCAGAGACGCCTCTGGAACCCCAGAGCCAGTCCCAAACCTCCCAGGGTAAAATAGGTCTTCAGTATACTCATCTCAAAATGTTCCTGCTGATTTTCTAGGATAATTACTGGATAAACTCTTCAAGGCCAGTGCTTATTCTGGCAGGTGGTTTAGTCTGCTGCTTCTGCTGGGCTGTTGGGTGGCCTCGCGCCACTCTATCCGTGGGTAGGGAGGACAGCCACGAGCCCAGGTGAGGACCCGTATGTGGGGTCTGCTCTGATTCCTTCTATTTCCTTCTAACTCATAGCAACCTCAAACTCCTGGGCTCTACCAACCCCAGTGTCATGTTGTAAACTTTTACACATCAAGTGATCCTCCTGCCTCAGCCTCCTAAGTAGCTGGGACTACAGATGCCTGCCACAGTGTCCATATGGTGTTTCTGTTTTTCTGCTTCTGTAGAGCTAGGAGCACTACTGGGGACTGTCCAGCCTGGTTCACGGGGTTGGGATTTTGTTTGTTGGTGGACAGAACCTACCTGTAAAAGATTTCTGGCTAGATTTTATTTGTTTGTTTGTTTATTTATTTAAGACAGGGTCTCACTGAGTTGACCCAGGTTAGAGTGCCATGGCATCTTAGCTCACAGCAACCTCAAACTCCTGGGCTCAACCAACCTCAGTGTCATGTTGTAAACTTTTACACATCAAGTGATCCTCCTGCCTCAGCCTCCTAAGTAGCTGGGACTACAGATGCCTGCCACAGTGTCCATATGGTTTTTCTGTTTTTAGTAGAGACAGGGTTTCACTCTTGGTCAGGCTGGTCTGGAACTCATGAGCTAAGCAATCCATCCACATTGGGCTCTCAGAGTGTTGGGATTACAGATGTGAGCCACTGGGCAGATTTTAAATTACAGATTCAATTTCTTTAATGGTTTTAGGCATTTTCACATTTCCTATTTCTTCCTGAGACTCTGTTTATGTAAGTTATATGATATGGCAGGCCACACAATGCCCCCCACAAAGATGTCTACATCTTGATTCCCAGAATGTAGAAATATGTTTCCTTATTTACCAAAAGGGGTTTTGTAGATGTGATTAGGGACTCTGCAGATGTGATTGAGGATTTTGGGAGGGGAAGATGATTCTGGGGTCCTTATAAAGAGGGAGACAAGAGTAAGAGCTCTCCCAGGAATCTAACCTAAGGCAATAATCTAACAGAAAGAAACACACACCCCTCATGTGTGTTGATGCTCATACAGAGTTAATTACCCCTCACAGAGGAACCACCCTCAATGGTCATATTGTAAGCTTTACACGTCACTATACTTCTCATAATCATTATTTTGATCATTGTGAAATATGCCATTAAGTATACCATATATGACTTAACAAATCCCCCGAGTACAGAGCACTTGGTACAGAAAACATACAGAAAGTACTCAATAAATGTGAACAAGTATTATTGCTCTCATTTTGCAAGGGGGAGAACAGCTGCCTTTCCCCTCTTATCATAGGACCGGGAGACACTTTCCAGTCTTTTTGCTAATAGCTTTGCAGGAAAGATCTTGATACAAGTGTCATTTTGCATATGTGAATACACTGGAGGGTAAACTCTAAGGCAGGCGTCCTCAAACTGCGGCCTGCGGGCCACATGAAGCGGTGTGAATTGTATTTGTTCCCGTTTTGTTTTTTACTTCAAAATAAGATATGTGCAGTGTGCATAGGAATTTGTTCAGAGTTTTTTTTTTTAAACTATAGTCCGGCCCTCCAACTGTCTGAGGGATAGTAAATTGGCTCCGTGTTTAAAAAGTTTGAGGACACCTGCTCTAAGAAATAGAACTGCTGGGTAAAGGCTATGTACCTTTTTTTTTTTTTTGAGACACAGGCTCACTATCTTGCCCTGGGTAGAGTGCTGTGGTGTCACAGCTCCCAGCAACCTTAAGCTCGTGGGTTTAAGTGATTCTTTTGCCTCAGCCTCTCAAGTAGCTGGGACTACAGGTGCCCGCCACAATGCCCAACTATTTTTTGGTTGTAGTTGTCATTGCTGTTTGGCAGACCCGGGCTGGGTTTGAACCCGCCAGCTCTGGTGTATGTGGCTGGCACCTTAGCTGCTAAGCTATAGGCACCGAGCCTAGCTTCGTTTTCTGTTAGCCAAAGGAACTAGCAAATAGAGTTCTATGTCTGCATGTGTGTTCCAAGGCACTTTATAAGAAAGAGAAACTCTAAGCTAAGCTTCAGTCAGGCACTAGCAGCCAGCCTGGGTAGAAAGGAGCCTTTACTACAATGAATTCAACTGTCTCTTGACAGTTGAATGAGAATGAGAGCTGACACTTGAGTCTCTATCTCCAATCTACTCTGTATTGCTGAAGATTAAATAAGATAATTCATGTAAATACTGCTAGCCAGAGAAGGGGAACGAGAACTGTTAGGGGAACATAAACCTTACGTGTACTTTGCCCTTGACAAAAGTGGTGATATCTTCTTCATTGTCAAAGATGGACAGTGTTTGGAGCAAGTTATTTTCCAGCCATTCCCAGTGTTTTGTGATCTCTTTGCGGGAAGAACCTAGGAGAGGTTTGGTGAAGAAAAGAAAAATCATAAAATCACCATCCCTTAAATACAAATTCAAAGAAGAAATATTAAGATGTATGACCTAAGGCTGGACATGGTGGCTCACGCCTGTAATCCTAGCACTCTGGGGAGGCCAAGGCGGGTGGAAAACTTGAGCTCATGAGTTCAAGACCAGCCTGAGCAAAAGTGAGACCCCATCTCTACTAAAATAGACAAACTGAGGCCAGAGGATCGCTTGAGCCCAAGAGTTGGGGGTTGCTGTGAGCTATGATGCCATGGCACTCTACCCAGGGCAACAGCTTGAGACTCTTGTCTCAAAAAAAAAAAAAAAAGCATGACCTAGGCTGTGTGTGGTGACTCATGCCTGGAATCCTAACACTCTAGGAGACCGAGATAGGTGTATTGCTTGAGCTCAGGAGTCAAGACCAGCCTGAGCAAGAGCAAGACTCCTGCCTCTACTAAAAAAAAAAAACAAAAAAAAAACCTAGCTGGGTGATGTAGCAGGAGCCTGTAGTCTTAGCTACTCGGGAGGCTGAGGCAAGAGGATGGCTTGAGCCCAGGAGTTTGAAGTTGTTATGGGCTATGACACCAAAACACTCTAGCCTAGGGCAACACAGTGAGATGCTGCTCCGCCCCCCCCCCCCAAATAAACGAATGCAAGACCTAATTTATTATATTCAAATGGCCAGAATCTTCAAGATACTCTTTTCCTTCTTAAACTTTATATACATGTATATAAAAAAGTAATACATGGTCCTGATAAAAAAGAAGTTGAAGGCTTGATGTCTGTAGCCCAGTGGCTAGGGCGCCAGCCACATACATCAGAGCTGGCAGGTTTGAACCCACTCCAGGTAGTTGACAACTACAACCAAAAAAATTGCTGGGCATTGTGGTAGGTGCCTGTAGTCCCAGCTACTTGAGAGGCTGAGGCAAGAGAATCGCTTATGCCCAAGAGTTTGAGGTTGCTGTGAGCTGTGACGTCACTGCACTCTACCAAGGGTGACACAGTAAGACTCTGTCTAAAAAAAAAAAAAAAATTGAAAAATTCAAAATGGCAGTTCCATGAGGGATGAAACCTCCTTCTGTCCCTAATGTCAAGAGTGAGAGTCACTACTAGTTTCCTGTACGTCCTCCTAGAAATAGTCTATGCATCTACAAGTTTGCTAACTTATGATGACTTTTCCTTACATTGAAAAACTTACTGTGGCCTTTATATATGTGTAATTAGTTAGACACAGTCATACTGTATATAATTGAGTCCAGCTCTTTCCTGAACACTCAAGTGTCCAGAAAGCCTGCTGGGGCTTCCTACAGGACTCTAGGACTCTGGCCAGCTGGGTTCCAGCTGGGCAGGTGAGTGGCTGCTCTGCTGAGGAGGGGGCCCTTATCCTCTGCAGATACAGTGGAAATGGAAAAGTGTTGAGAAGGCAGTACAGTGCCACTCCCAAAGTGTGAGAGAACTATTTGGTCCCATAGGGAATCAGGGAAGTGGGCCTAGGGGAAGAATAAGGGATGAGAGATTTCTGCCTGGCCTGGATCCCCCGACCCCTGTTACCCCACTTTCTGGGGTTCTACATATACTTGGCAGGGAGTTTTTACTCAAGAACTGTTTTCTGAATGAATGAACACAAGGATAAGAAGAGGAGTGAATAGTCTACATGTTCTCAGATGTCCTGGAGTGGGACAGTCTATGGACCATGAGCCTCCAGAAGGCCAAGTCAGTCATGGCACCTGTTATGCATGTAGGGAGCCCCAGCCAAGAAACAAATGCAGTCTGACTGTGAACCAGGCATCTTTGCTGGGAGTGCTGGCCCCTGGCCGTCTGTCTTTCCCTTACAACACTCTTCTGTAGCTAATGACTCAGCTCTGACCCCATCTGGCCAGGCTGAGCTGGCCTACCACCTGCTCCAGACCATGGCACCTTCTCATTGCTCTGTCACAGCCTTGCTGGTCCTGGTTAGGGTTGATTTGTTTCTTTACATGACCTAAGTGGCTCACTGACAAGAATTCCACAAGAAAGATTCTCCTCTGATGGGCCTGGGGGAGGGCGAAAATGCCTTATGGATAATTACATAACCCAGAGGTTGAATCACCTGGAAGCCCTTTAAATCACCCATAAGTTACCTTTAATTTTTTTTTTTTTCATTTTTCTTGGCAGTTCTATTATAGCCTCCCTCCTTGTTATACAGATGCCAACGTCTAGTTGGTAGAAGGAAGGGATTTGTTTCTCTTTTGCCATGAATCCTAGTTGAATTTGGAAGTTAAATTTACAAGTAATGCAATTCCACTATATCATACACATTCCTGGCAAACTAAAATGGAAGAAATCTCTACACTGCCTATGTAGATCTGGCTGTACTTTAATTATAAATGTTCACATATATGCACTTAAAAGAATTACAGTTAAAGTAACTCAATCTTCATGTAATACTAAGGAAACTATGCCATCTCTATGCTAGGTACTGGGGAAAAGAATATAATAGCTGGCTTGGTGCCCATGGCACAGTGGTTACAGTGCTAGCTACATATACCCAGGCTGGTGGGTTTGAACCTGGCCCGGGACAGCTAAACCACAATGACAACTGCAGCAAAAAAATAGCTGAGCATTGTGGCGGGTGCCTGTAGTCCCAGCTACTTGGGAGGCTGAGGCAAGAGAATTGCTTAAGCTCAAGAGTCTGAGGTTGCTGTAAGCAGTGACACCACAGCATTCAGGAAAAAAAAAAAAAAAAAAAAAGAATATAATAGCTAATTAGAGTAAGTACAATTTCTGTTTTCAGTTCCATGGATTAGCTTGCTTTATTCTTAGAACATTTTGGAGACAGGTGCTATTAATTTCATTTACAGGATGAAGCTGAGGCACAGAGAGGTGGAGTTGGTTACCCAAGGCCACGCAGTTGGGAGGAGACCAAACCAGAGTCCTCACCCAGGCTGCCTGGCTATAGAGCCTGCTCTGGCCCTCGGAAGCTCCTGTGTGGACACATGTCAAGTCCAGAAGAGTAAGACAGAAGGATGGGAACACAGCTCTGGGAAGTTTGGAAAGGTACTCCTAGGAGGTAATGTCTAAGCAGGTTCTCAAAAAAGTGGGACAAAGGTTAGGTGGACATGTGGGGGACACCGTGCATGGAGGCAGGAGGGGTATGGTCTGACTGAGGGCCTAGGTATGAAGCAAAGGAGGCCAGAAATGGAAGCAGGCAGATGCCTACAGTCCTTAGACACCAAGCTCAAGGGTCAGGATTCACTGGGCAGCTGCGGGTAGGGCCGATCTGGTTTTGGTGAGTTGCTTCTGGGGCCCAGCCTGATGGCAGGGAAAGGACACCAGGGCAGGGCCTGGGGCCTGGCAGGGGTAGGGGAGGTCAGGTGTGTGGCCTGTACTCTGCAGTGTGGCAGTGCGGCAGTGCCAGGTCTCCTCCTGGTGCCAGGCCCCCTCCTGGTGCCAGGCCCCCTGTGACCAAAAAGATTCCCACTCTGCACCATGCGCTCATCCCCAGGGAGGGGCCACTCTTGCTGCCATCCTCCCCTGCCACCCACCCAGGAACCACAGAAAACTGCTGAGACAGAGATGCAAATCTCTAGGCATACACAGTCCTCCTCAGCCTTGTCAGGGATGGTCCCCACCCCAAAGGAATCTCCTCCTACTGGGCAAATCCTTGCTGCCTCAGGGCCCACTGAGGCTCTGGAACCAGGAGATAAGGAGATCCTAATAGGTTTCACCATTAGGCCTTGGGCAAACTCTCCTTTCTAACCCTTCTTAAGCTCACTGGATCCAAGAGTGAGAGAAAGCACACTGCTGCTGAGGGCCTGGGTAGAGCGCCCGAAAGGCTGGTCCTGGGGTTTTACACCCTTCGCCCCTCTTGTCTGAAGGCTGGGGTCCCGCTCTGAGATCTACAGACTCTGAGTCTTGTCATCTTTTCCCAGGCCTTCAAGGACAGCCATTATTGGCTTGGTGCCTGTAGCTCAATGGCTAGGGCGCTAGCCACATACACCGGAGCTGCCAGGTTCAAACCCGGCCCAGGACTGCTAAACAACAATGATCACAACAACAATAAAACAGCTGGGTGTTGTGGTGGGTGCCTGTAGTTCCAGCTACTTGGGAGGCTGAGGCAAGAGCACTCTATTGAGGGCGACATACTGAGACGCTATCTCAAAAAAAAAAAAAAAAAAAAAAGGAAAGCCATTATCATGGAGGACAGGACACTGTGGCTTCTAGCCTAGAGAAATATTCAGCAACATGGCTATGAACAGGTGCTCTGGGTCTAAACTGCAACTCTGTGTAACTTTGAGCAGGTTACTTAATTCCTCTGGGCCAGGGTTTCCTGATCTTCAGAATAAAGAAGACCAAAGTATATATGCCCTCAGGAGTTGCCAAGGGGTGTAGGGAGGCTCCTGGCACACAGCAAGTGCTGAGACTGTCATTTTATTGGAGCAACCTCAGCTCAATAGGAACCTCTAAAAAGGGACTCTCAGGTGGGTGTGTGTCCTCTGAGAAGGACTATAGGGAGTTTCGTTATTTACGTACTTAACATTTTACAAAGTTCCTTGAACACTGAATTAGTGAGTATTGAACCATTATGCCAAGGGAAATACAGGGTTAGGTTTCTCTGAGACTCTGGTCACAACATTTTTGTTAACTGATCAATACTCATAACTGTTTAAAGACACTTTATTTAATATATATTATTGACTCGTTAGCATTGAATTCACGGTCAGGCCTGAATGCAGTTTATCTAACATGTATTTTCTCTGTGAGGCATAACACAGCCTTCTTGCATTTAGGACCAGTAGACAGCACTTCAGCAGTATGTTGGGGGCCATTTTAAATAGCAAAATGACCAAGAAAAAGCATAAAAATGTAAAAAATGTTGCATTAAATAGACCATGAAAGGATACTTGCTTACAGCCTGAGAGCTCAGACAAGAAGGCAGAGCGTAGCCTCCTGCCACCTCTGCTGGAGATGTGCATGTTGGGTGATGCAATTTTCCACTGCTTTGTACATGCACATGTCCATAAATGCCCCCCAATGACCACAAAAGCACCACCAGAGCATTGATTTGGGGGTTACAAATATATTTTAGTCTATGGGTGAGTTTGAAATGTGGAATCCCTGAACAGTGAGGCCTGACTGTATCTATCGTCTTTGCATGAAATGTGAACTCTGACCTGAGTCCTCAGAGGCACATGTGGCTGCTTTTGCCTGCCCTATCCCTGCGACCAGCAGAGCATCTTTCCTAAGCCATGGCTCCTCTCCTCTGAGCTGGGGGCAGTGCCCACCAGGCATGTAGCAGGCAACACTCCCTAGGGACAGGCTGCACATCCCTCCCTCTTGGTGGTGGCCTTTCCAGCTAAGCCATGCCCAAGGCCCTTACTCAGGATACCTACCACATGCCACAGTCCAGTAGACCTGCGAATCCTGGGTCTGGTGCAGGATGCGGTAAGGGGCCACGCGAGCGCTTGAATCCAACACCACGTCCAGGGTGCCCACAAGAAGACCTGGGAGCAAGGCAGAGACAGGCAGAGGGTGAAGGGAGGGTGGTGCTGAGGGAGTGCTCAACTCCAAGGGGCTGAGCCTGGCCTGAAGCAAGTGGGATGCTGACCGGCCCAGGGAGGGAAACACTAGAGTCACCACCCCATGGCCACAGACCTTCAGCCAGTGTCTGGATGCCGATCAAAAAATTTCCCCACTGAGGGCGGTGCTTGTGGCCCAAAGGAGTATGGCACTGGCCCCATATACCGGAGGTGGCGGGTTCAAACCCAGCCCCAGCCAAAACCAAACAAACAAACAAACAAATTCCCTGCTGGCAGCACCCTAGCTCAGTTGGTAGGGTGCCGGCCACATACACAGAGGCAGGCGGATTCTAAGCCGGCCAGGGCCAGCTAAAACAACAATGACAACTGCAAAGAAAAAAAAAATTAGCTGGGAGTTGTGGTGGGCGCCTGAAGTCTCAGCTACTTGGGAGGCTAAGGCAAGGTACTAGCTTAAGCCCAAGAGTTTGAGGTTATCACAGCACTCTACCCGTGGTGACAGCCTGAGACTGTCTCAAAAAAAAAAAAAAAAAAAAAAAAGGGGCGGTGCCTGTGGCTCAAAGGGGTAGGGCGCTGGCCCCATATGCCAGACGTGGCAGGTTCACAACCCAGCCCCGGCCAAAAACCACAAACAAACAAACAAACAAACAAACAAACAAAATTCCCTGCTACTTCATTCTGGAGGTACCTGCTTCTACTCTTGGCTCAGAAATATTTGTATGTATGAGCAGATGCAGGTTTATATGGGGACAAAGCTTAAAAGATTTCTGAGGATTTCTTTAAAAACAATTCAAAACTAGATTCAAAAATTAGTATTTCTTTTAGAATGAGAAAGTACAACAGTTACAAATTAAAACAAAAAAGGATCAGTACCACAAATATCACAAAATTCAGAAAAAAATAACACAGTATGTTTTATTAACCACCAAACTCATCTCCTAAAATAGGTTTTCCCTTGACATTTTTGGCTATGTATTCTGATTTTTAGTTTATGGGACAATGATTATGTCGCATAATTTTCAATATCAAGAACAGAAAGATAATGTAGTCCTTCCTCTGCCAAGAGATTGCAGGTTTTTATTACTGAAAATTTAAGGTAATTTATTTCAGCCCCCGAAAGTCATGACTCAAAGGACATAAACTTTTAGAACTGTCAAATTTGGGATTCAGGGTTTTTTTTATTTCTGAACTGAAGCATTTTAGAGCATTTCAAGTTTTTCTTCTCATCAAATATACTCTTTGGACTATGACACATTACTCAGCTTGTGGTTGGTTATGTTTGTCAATATATCCTGACAAATCACTAGGAAACAAATTTCTTTCAGCATTGTTTGATTCATTTTTCTACATTAACCAAATTATCAAGCAATCTAAAAACCTGTTTATTCCATTTCTTTGAATTATTTTCTTCCTTTTAATGAGTTGACACTGGAACAATTTCAATTCATTTTAATGCTCAATTTTAACACTTTTGTTTCATAGTTCAATAATTTGTAATCTGATTTTTATCCAGCATTTAAGAAATAAAATGAATGATCATTTAAAAAAGTATTCTTTACAGACATCCAAATCAGAAGATAGTGATTTCTTACTTGTTTTACTGAAATGTTCTAAAATATCTAAGCTGTAGTTAAAAGTACATCCTTGGGCTTTATCAGTGTTTGGAATAGATCTTTTTTTACTGTTCATGTGGAGTTTAAGACTGAAAAGCTTCTGAATGGGCCAGCCATCTCCTCACACCCAAACTCTTTAATGAAAAGTCCAGGTTGGCATGTTTTTAAAAGCTGGCTTGAATAAAAAAGCTACATCATGAGGATTAAAGATGGCGGCTGAGTAACAGCTTCCCTGTAACTGGGCTTGGCGAATCTGGGGAGACAAGACTCCAGACATCTCTGGCCGGTGGGATCTGCCTATGATCATCCCTTTGAGGATACA